>UCOM01000589.1:0-70551 GCA_900474385.1 Ormyrus pomaceus | reverse complement strand
GGGGGGGGGGGGGGGGGGGGGGGGGGGAGAAACGCAGGAATTGAATTGGCAAATTACAGGCTCGTTTTTAGCCTCGCGCTTGTCAGGCGCATGCACGGATGGACGCCCACGATCAGCTCGCGGCGCAGTAACGAGATAAAAGCCATTAAGAAAAGAGGCGGACAAAAACTCGGCCAAACGGAATGAAAGGATGAGACAGTTTCGCGATAAAGATAAGCGCTCCGGGGAGTTGAGCATAAATTGCACGCCGTCACACCGTCCGCCTGTCCGATGTGGGTGAAACCTCCTTCGCGCGCGCGAGAGAGAGAGAGAGCAAAAATCAATCCTCATTTTTCCCGCTTGACCCCGCGACGGAGCCGTCGTCTTCGAGCCCGCGAGTGCATTCGAAACTTGAACAATCGTCGGCGAATGCTAATTATCGCTGCGATTACTAATTGTCGACCCTTCGAATCGTGTTTTATTATATTTTTATATAAATTCGTGTTGAAGGAGCGAATTAAAGTCACTCATATTGGATTCGACTCTTATTAAGGGGAAAATTAAATACCTTTTTCACCAACGTAACGATCTGTCAGCGATTTATAGTCAGAAATACATTTGTTACACATTTATTCGAGCAATGAAAATTGATCAAACTACCTAAAAATCTGCTGTCTATTTATGTTGCGGAGGGGGGGTTAAATTTTACATCATATACGGAACTATTTGGAGGAAGTGTATAATAAAACTAAAAATTGTTCGCAGGACTGCCGGAGGGTAAGCCAGACCTGCGCACGGAGAAGCCTCGCTACTCGATCGGCGACACGATCCGCGGCAACTGCTCGGCTCCCCGCAGCAATCCGCCGGCCAACATCACCTGGACCGTGAACCAAGTTGCGGTAAGCGACGTCGCGCCTGCAACGACGGGGAGAAAAACCGGCCAGGCCGCTCGCGCGCTTCAGTAATGACTGTTTAGCGTCGCTTTTGTCGCGGCAGCGGGCGTGGCGCGAGAGGGCGGCCCGGCCCCGATTGATTAATTAGGAGCGGCTTGATTAACGAGCGCGCCGACGAGCGCGCCCGAGAAATATGCTCGAATTATTCCGATTGCTGAAAAATCCGATCGGCCGCCGCGGCCGTTTTACGCTTTTATGGCGCGCCGGGCGCGAAATTATTTCCTGATTTATTGCCGAGCTTGTTTAATTGACGAAATAAAGCTGATGGGAAAAATTTATCGTTCGGAGATGTATATGGCTTTACGATTGGCGGCCGGCTCGTTTTATTCTAATTACTCCACGGGAGAGGTTTCAATAATTTTTTTACCGCGAAATCATTAGGAACTCGGAAAGTTTCGTTTGAGCAGGTGGAAGGCGCAGGTTCAGCCGGCGATGCACGAAAAAAGGGCTAGCTCAACGTATAGCAGCTTTGAAATAAGCTGGAAGCTGAAAAATAGAAAATCGCTCGCGTTCCGGGACATTGGAACCGAGAGTCTACGGCGGAGGATAAAAAGCTAGGGGGCCGCTTCCGGTGTCCGAGATTTTCAATTTTGCGCTCGGCGATCGTTTACCGGCAGTAATTGCGTAATGTTATATACGCCCTGCTCTCCTCGCCGAGTGATAAAGAAGCGGACGAGGCAACGACAGGGCTTTGCATAATCGGAATAACTCGAGGAATGCAGGGCCGTTACGCGCGCAGGCCAATTTGCATACTTATACTCTCCGCGGAAATATGAAATCAATCCAGAAGGCGGCGGCGGCGCGCGCGCGCGCGCCCGCCTCGTCCACTCGGCGCGCAACAACGGCGGACGAGGGGGAAAGAGAGGGAGAGAGAAAAAAAAGGAGCAGAGCCGAGAGGGAGATACAGGCGAATCCACTTTTCGCCTCTCGGGAAATGCATTAGCGAAAGTCGTTATTCCGCCGCGGGATAAACCGCGCGCGCTCGCCTTTCTCGCGCGCGCTTCCCCTTTATCTTGCGCCGGGCCGGGCGTTCCTTGCGAAAGTTCACTTGATAAATCCTTGCCGCGCTCAAATCAACCGGCCCTCCCCCGCTCCGCACATCTCGGCAACTCTCGCGGGCGACAGTCGCGGACTGCACACTTTGACGGGTTGCGCGTTCTCTCGGGCGGACAGCTCGCGAGCGCATCAGAGCCGAGAGGGCCGCAGCGCGTTCCAAGAGCAATGGAAGTATATAATGGGGCGGGAGGAATATTTTCAGACTCGTTAAAGGAAGCGAGCCCGTCTGAGGTATTATAAAGTCGGGGAAGTAACGTTAGGCCGCGCGCGTCTCCGCTCGCGGAAAAAGCGCCAGGAAACATTCATCGGGCGTGTAAACGATATCAATAAAGAGTATCCGCGCGTTATCTAGGGGCCCTAATACGGCTTCATTAGCGAGGTGGAAAAAGGCCCCGGCGCGCTTCCTCGCTCTCGGTCAGCCGGACCGAGAGAGAGAGAGAGAGAGAGAGAGAGAGGGAGAAACGAATGTCATTCGAGGCCCGTAAATCCAGCAGTTCGCGCGGCGACACGCCGGAATGTTCTCACAGTGCGGGGGGAAATAAACTCCGCGGCTTTATGTATGTGTGCGTAATAATGCCGCGCAGCGATTTACTTGACGGCCGGCGTCGTACATCAAAATTTCTTTCCGTTCTCCCTGCGCCGTCTTGCCTCTTTATCTCCTCGGCTTAATACTTCTTTCTCGTCGGGCCCATTTTTTACCCTCTTCGCCGCTTTCATAAACCGAACGGTTTACGATGCTACCCCACCGACGCGAGTGCGCGTGCGCGCGCGTGTGTGTGTGTGTGCTTTTCTATCTTCATTTATGGCTGCGGATATACATTTCCCCTGAAAAATGATAAACTTTCATCGAGCGCACACCTCTCTGCTTTTGCCCGTTTATTACTGTATTGCGCTTATTATGCTACTCCGTCGCAGCGCGACAAAGGAGCTGCTTTTTCTATAGCGCTCGAGACTTTCTCACGAATTCGCTAATTGATACATCCATCGCCGTGCTTTAAGAGCTATCGGTTCGCTTTACTAGCTGTATAGACTGTATATTGCACTATTTTATTAACTGCTATGTCAAAGTTCAGAGTTAAGACTTGAGTTTTCAACAAAAACCTAGACCTGCTTCATTCTTCTCGAAATTAAGTTTTTCAATTACATGTTTTCAACTTGGAAAATACAAAACTAACTTTCTTAATTATTTACTTGTGAAAAAAAAAGCTACTTCGGTACTTTATTTTTTGCACCGCATTTCAATTCAACTGTTACACAGACGCTCGCTCGTTCAAAATTGCCTTTAATTAAAGTAAAAGGCAGTTAAAATTTCGGAAAAACGTGCCACCTCTTACTCAGTGAATTTTTCTTCCTTTTACAGCAGCAAAAAAAACTGTGTCTGTTACAGATTAATTCAAGCTTCGTAAGACACATTCCATCGCGCATGAACGAGAACCGCACGATCACGATGACGATCGCCGGCTTCGAGTTCGAGCCGGACAGTTTCAGCAACGGCAGACTGCACATCACCTGTCGCGTCCAAGTCTTCCATCTGTACCAGGAGAAGGTCACCGTCGTTTTGGAGGAAGAACGTCCGAAGCTCGCTTCCGTTCTTGGGACGCGAGAATCTTCTCACAACCGTAAGAACTCGGCTTTTTTTGCGACTAACCGCGATCGAACGATCACCCGATTAATTAAAAAAAAAATTGCTTTTACAAGGCATGCAAAAGAAAATTAAATTAAATGAAACATTTTAAAAATTACTTTCGTACCCTGCAAAATAATTTCTTTCTCTTTAAAAAATATGTTAAACAATGTACTTGCTATTAACTGTTTTTATCTTTCTGTTTTAGAAAGCCCAGGCAAAAATGCAGAACTTTTACTTGTTGTACTGACGATTGCCAAAGCGTTTCTATGCAGCATGAGATAACATCAATAAGGAGGACCATGAAATCCAAAATTTGATTGACTTGAAATGAGGAGGAGGAAGAAAGGTCGGAAGAAATGGAAGAAGAGGAGACATTCAACGAGCACGATATGAAATTGTTTGTAAAATTTTCAAATTCTCGATGATACAGGAAAGGACGAAAAATATTAAAGAGAAGATCAAACAAGCGAGTGTGAACTATAAAAGCGATGTATGTTTCACTGATCACGTATCCGGAGCGTATGTTATTTGTGTAAATAGATAAAATACTAATTTAGTGAAAACTGTCTGTACGTATAAAAAGCCATACGAATCGTGTGCCACGCGTTAAGGCACATCAATTTGTAACCCATAAGAAACTAATGTCATTATATAAGTAGATAAAAGATGTTCCCCCAGGATATCAAACAAAAAAATTAAAAAAAAATATCTCGTTTTCGAGCGCATGTGGAGGAATATAAACGCCCGATGGATATTTTTTATTCTCCCGACAGCCTTTTTTGATATCTGGCAAAATAATCACTGCCTGTCATGATGAAAAACGTCCTGTCGAGCTCTTAAGACGAAATATTGTTATTGTTTCCCATGGAATCTTGTTTAAATGAATATGAATAAAGTTACGTTCACTGCTAAATCGTGTATTAATTCTTTTTCCTAATCTTCTTTCCATTGCAAGATTCAGCTGCAGTAATTAATACAGGAAAATATTTAATGAAATATGACTTTTATTTATGAATAAATCAATATCGGCAAGCAATTCCCATAAGTGTTTTTAAAATAATGTTGAGTATTTAATGGTTAAATAATGCAATACAAGTACATGGTACTTACTTTATAAGCATCTTTACAAAAACAAATGTAAAAACATTCTTGAACTTTTTAAATATATGCATTTCAGAGACAATAAAATTACAATTTTTCAAGAGCACACATAATGAGACAGTTATTCTAATAAAATGAATAATAGAAAAAGATGATATAACAGTAATCACACAGTTTAATTAACATTGTTCTTAAATATAATTCACTATATATGATTTGATCATTTAGTTTCTTTTTATAAAAAAGCAATGAAAATAGTTTTTATTAAATTTTTATTAAATTATTGATATTAATTATCTAGTGCCTTTTTATTCTCTGCTGATAGTGCTCGAATTTTCATTTCCATAACGTCATTAGTAGCTTCTCTGATTTTACTTTTTTCTTGCCCTATCGCTTGAATTTTTTCCATTTGTTCCGTCACATATGCAACCCGCCTCTTGAAATATTCCTTTGCATCTGCTACACTTTGTTCAGCATAGTAACCTGTTCCAACGTCTATAAGAACTCTTTCAGTATCAGCTAGCTTACCAGGTACGTACATTGATCCAGTCAAAGGTACTAAAATTTCTTTTCCTAAAAATGCAACGAAAATTTGTTTAATTAAATATCGAAAGAAGAGTTTTTAATGTAAATAAACATAAATTTACAACTTTAATTAATATCTAACAGATGTAATTAATGAAACAGAAAATTAAGTCTCTTAAAAGCGTGTAAGTTGTCAAAATTCAGTTCCTACTTATCAATAAATCGTTAATAAATTCCATTTTCTAACCTACAAACCAACCAACAAATAATAAATTTTCATTTTATATCTAGCAACGTTACAAAACACTTAATGAAATACCTTTAGCTTCTGGTGTAAATTTATCAAGACAATCATTTGACTCTTGAAATTTGCTCTGTGCAATTTTCAAACTCTGCAGAGAGTCTTGGAATACCATCAACTCCTGATCCAATTGCTGCTTTAGTTGAGTTAATTGGTGCAAACTCAACGTTGTTAAATCCACTTGCTGCATGTGCGGTTGCTCGGTTAAGGATATCTCTGACATTTTGTCAACTTTCTAAAGTAACTATTTTACAACTTTAAAATCTTCAGCTCTTACGCTTTTTCGATTATGACCAAACACGGACAGTAGTCGTTGACTCGCATCCCTCGCACACGAGGATGATATTTGTGAAACCGGGTAAATGTATATAGATATATACGTATAGCTAGAAATTTTACAGATGACGCCACCCACTGCAAGTGATGCGTTCTGACATCTTGTGAAAAAATTTAGTACTTTTTCCGTATACCTTTCGAGTAAATTGCGGCAAACTTAAAAAATTATTTGAATTACAAGTTTTGATTTCTTTAATGTTTGTATAAAAATAAAAAAATAATTAATAACATTTTATTTAATAAAATCTCATTTAAAAATGAGATTTTTCTACATGCATTAATTGTTATTTTGCTTAATTTATCACATTTTTCAATAAAGTTAATATTATTAAACATTAAATGAACAAAACTAGATATGAAATGAATAAAATTAGATTTTATAATCCACTATATAATTATTATATAATTTTATTTTTATAATTTTATCTCTTCAATATTCAATATGAAGTTTCTAAGGCATTTATGAAATTAGAAAATATAGTTAGATATTTATTCAAACTAGTTTTTTTTATATCTTCTATCCTTTTTAATTCAGTCGAAGGTATTCCTTCTTTTTTAGCATTTACATCAAATAAATCAATTTCTTTCATTAATTCCAAAATAGTTGGTATCTTAAATGGACTAAATTCTTCAAGTACATTTGGATCTATTGGGACACCAATTAGACCAGTTTTTGGATGAACACAGAAAGGTGATTTTAATAAATGGCTCATTGCTAAAGTTACTTGTATGTCTAATCTTGGATATGCATATTGAATCATAATCTCTTCAATAAGAAAAGGTGTCTTGCACCATTCTTTGGAGCCCTTGAAAAATTAATAATTTATTGAGTAAATTTAACATATTATCAAATAAGTTTATAAAGAAAATATACATACGGATCTAATTTGATTTTTATAAAACTCTACAAATGCTTCCCATTTAGTTAGACTTGTTTCATATTGATCAAGCATATTTTTAACTTCAGTGCGCATTTCAGGCTCAGCAATGATTCCTAGAAATTTCAATACTCTTTCTTCAGTTCCTAACATATCTTGTTCTTTTACACAAAATGTTGTAAATAAAGGTTCTACAACTGCAAGTGCTCTTCTAAAAATAAATTATAAAAAATAAAAAAATCCATAATTTAAAAAAATATATAATTAACATTTACTTGACTGAATGATGCATTTTATCATTTATTTCTACTTTTTTCTTTTTGTACTCTCCTCCAGTTACAAGTTGCAAATAATTAGCTATACCAACCCTGGCATTATGTTTCAAAAAGCGAGCTCTTTTATCACAGACCCAGCAATGTATACCTCGTCTTCCCGAAAATACCCATAAAATATGGTCAAATCCAAAATCCTCTATAAAAAACTGTTCATTCATAACAATTTAAAAATATTACAATAGGTATATTGTTACTTCAATACCTCTTAAAGCCATATCTAAAATTTTTACTGCTATTTCCATATACTTCCAACATTTTAAACAAATATTAACTCCAGAACAACAGGTTCTAATTTCATCATAATCTGTCAAATCAATATCAAATGCCAGTTCTCTTTGAACAGGATAAAATATTGTATCTCTCATATGATCTAATGGACTAAAATATAAAAAAGAATATTATTTCTTCTCCTTATTGTAACAAATAGTCAAACACTTACGAAACATTATAAATAGCTCCAATATCTATTTTAACAGGACGATGTTTTTTTATACTATGTTTTAATTCATCAATATCATTATATGCTTGATGTCTTAAAAATCTTTCACCTTCAAAGTTAAATGCAAATTCTCGGCAACTAAACAGATGCTCTTTAAATATAAAAATGTGTTAAATGATTTACAAAATATTCAAGTAATATAACTTATATTAATGATTTTAAACAATTTACCTTCACCGTAGCTTAACCATCGATATAATTCTTTGTATGGGAATACTCTTGAAAAATAAATTGAAAGAATATCTTCCAAATGAACCTTTTCCATTTTTAATTAATAATAACTAACAATTTTGACTTACTTGTTAAACAAGTTTAAAATAATTTATTCAAAAAATTTAAAAATAACATCAGTCTTAGAAAAACATTTTCGAAAACAGAAGCATTCCAGGGTAATTATCACATAAAACTCCACAAGATACTGGAAAAAAAATCATTGTTTTGTATAACCATACATAAAAGTTTGCAACGCAAACTTAAAATACAACTATTAAAAACTAATATAAAACAAATAAAATGCAACAATAATAATTATTTTTTATAGTAATAATTATTTTTTACATATTCATAGTAGGTACAAATTTATCATACTACAAAATAAACTCAAATTTCATATTTAAACGCACAACACAATGCGCAATTGCGCACACAACTACCTTCTAACACTCACGACATCTAGACAACAATGTGTTACTACTAAAACAAGTCGAACACGAAACGCTGATGGCGATCATCCCATCCGCGGTCCCGACGTATTCCGCTCTCGAAAAACATCGACAGAAACCAAGAAAATAGCATTTAAATAAATCATGGCAGACGAAGATATAAACGGTGACTCTGACGAGATCCAGCAAGAAAAGCAGCAAAAGAAAGCTGCTAAATATGATAGCGGAGCTGCGGATTTGGAAAAAGTCACCGACTATGCCGAGGAAAAAGAAATTTCGTCTTCCGAAGGCTTCACTAGTGTAAGTTTTCCACGTGCTTTTTGATATACGTTTATTGTTTACTAATATTCTTTTGCAAATAAGATTTTGAACATTTGATACAATTATGATTAGTACTTTATGAGTAGTAATGTTTTTAAATTCAGTTTTAAATTTATTAATGAAGATTCCCAAATTTCTAACCTAAAAATTTAATAAATATATAAATATTTCAAGGAAATTATGTCACAAATTTTTAAATAAATCGATTTTATTCCTATTTTATATTTTCCTTGATATCACTATACCTCCTCTCTACATTCTCCTTCATTAAATCTCTTTCTCTTCTACAGGCAATGAGCATTATTGGAGATCGACGGAATAAAGAAGCAGAAGAAAAGAAAGCAAAAGAAAAAGAACTTTTAAAAATATCAATTAACAAAGAAGATGTAGATCTCATAGTAAGGAAATATTTACTGTTTTAATTTTCAGTTAAAAAATTGAGAAATTCAATCTTATATCATTTTTTAGATGAAAGAAATGGAAATCAGTAGAAGTTTAGCTGAACAAACCTTGCGGGAGCACCGAGGAAATATTGTAGAAGCATTAATTACTTTAACAAGTTGAGTGTTGAGTGAAAGAAATTTTTTTGAACAATTTGAAGGAACGCTTAAAAAATCATAACAAGATTACAGTGATTTATGAGAAGATACATTCAATTATTTATTATCTGGAAGAACAGTATCCAAAGAGAAATAAATTATTTGTTGATTCATTTTTATATATCTTTGTTGGATTATTTATTTTTATTTGGTTTACGAATATCAATTTAAAAAATTGGAAATTAGGTAAATAATTATCACATATATTTATAATGAAAATGTAATTTATTTGATGTGGTGCAATGACTTAAAATAATGGAAAAATGAATGTATGAGCTGGTACTGATGAGCAGTGCTTTGCACCAAGGACTGCCGCTGTCATAATGCTTTTAACGAAAAGCTTTCAAATTAAATGCAACATAAATATGGAAGTGCATTAGATAGAGAACATCGGCAATCCATAGTACATTAGTACTGATTTCCATGATGAGGTAACATTTGTCTTACTTGTACTTAGTTTATCAAATTATCCAGTCATACGCTCATATATTCTTGCTGCAGATCGGTGACTTTAAACATTAACTTTCATTCGAACAATATTACCATTTAAGAAATCGTTGATTATTACAAATTTTTTCATTATTTGTCGGACAGTCCCAAAATACAATATACAAGATAATTAAAATTTCACTTAGCGCACGTTCCTTAATTTCTTTATTTTTGAACAAGTATTTTTAAATATAAATTCAAGGAGAGTCTTGCACGAAATAAAGATGTGAATGATTAAGTTCCAGCAGAATTTGCCTTGATAATATTTAACACGTAAACTTTTGATAAATTGCTTACGTTATTATTTTATTTAATCAAGGTACTTTGGTCTAGAAGAATTTAAAAAAATTGTAGATCATCGATGGTTTAAAAAAGTTGATTCAAAACGCACTTTTAAATTTTATAATTTTTTATAATGCATGCTTACAGATAATGTAACAGGCAATCCTTTAAGGAACCCTTACAACATGGCTTTACATGCAAGACCTCCTTAAAGTTACATACATGGACACTTTACACCAACAATTATCAATTTACAAAATTCTACCACACTTACAGCGATCATTAATTCTAAATTGAATTATCACATTACGCAAACTAAAGAACATTGGTCTTTTAAAAAAAGGAACATGCGATCGAGAAAATAAAAGACAATAAGAAAATGAAGAATTATTAATCGATTGCATATTGTGCTGAAGCTGAGTTTAATTCTTACAAAATATAGATATTATATACATGAGAGACATTAGTTGACTTCTATTTTTATGGGGCCGTCCGACAGAGGTCGATACTTAATGGATATTTTCACTGGCTGCCAGGATCGACTAATCAGGACGTGGCTTTAAGTTTCAAGAGCAGGAGTAAAGATACAGTTGCAATTGTTACAATGGACTTATCACAGAACATGTATGGCATTAATATTCATTATCGTCATCATTAGTGTTATATTAGGGTATTAAGACCTTTGATAAAACTAAGTTGGAGGATCAGGAAGCCAGTATAGTACTAAACGATGATTATTGTTGCCTCTGGTTGCCCATAATTCAGCTCGCATATTTATGTATGTTTTTTTTTATTTTTTTGCGATTTTTAACAATTAATTACACAAAACGATTAATATTTCTTACTATAATTGACTAACGCTTACTATACACTTTATTTAGCATTTTGCATTATTTGCCACTTTACATCTAATAAACGCCAGTATCAATTTCTCTTTGATTCCAATTAGCATTACGCCAATGAGCTCCGCAGAATCTAGTAGACATTTTCTTTTTACAATGTAAAAGCCAACGCAATATTTTTTTAAAATTATGGACAACCCTAAAATTTAAAGAAAACTTAAAATTCGACGCAAATTTCATTCTAACATAAGATAAATAACTGCATTTAAAAAAACCGTTCATCTCAAAATTTTTGGGCGATAAAACAGATTCAATGAAAAAGAATCGATCAGAATAACGAAAGATAAAGAAAAAAGTATAGTTAGGAATATCTGCAGGCAAAAAATATACAAAAATACAGGGCACAGATTGCGCATAGCATTAATAGTAATAATAATCGTACATATTGAGAGAAAGAGATCATATAAAACGCTAACTAGAATCATTTACTCCATTTTGGAAGAGTTTTATGATTTACAATTAAAAATTACTATCCGGTAATAAACAAAGTGTCTAGAGCCTCCCAACGGAACCCACGCCGAGGGTTCGAGCCAGACTAAGGGCTACTCATTTAAAAGGGAGGCATCATTTGATCCGCTGACAAAGGAACAAAATGGTTAATCGTCTGGCCGACGCCTATCACATCATCTGTGTTGTTTTTGTTTGTTTCGTGGCAACATTAACGAGTTTCGATCGTCTTGGTCCTCTGTTGGCCGCTCTTGTAGCGCAATATTCTCTCAAGTTATGGAAGCAAAGGTGGAGTAAGTGCTGCTCACCTCGTTCATCATCTCGAGCAAAGGAGAAAAACCAATTGCAAGCATTGGCTTAATGGTTGATCGAAACCGCGTTTCTCACTGATGGAGGTGGATGTGCGAAGAAAAAGAGACAATTTGTTAATCACGCACATACGCGAATGGATTTTTTAAAATCAAATTCTCTCTCTCTCTCTCTCTCTCTCTTTCTTTGTGTTCAGCAATGGGGAAGAGTCGCAACATTGTCTTTCACTACCACTGTGACACATTCGCTCACTGAACACTACAAAGTCATACGCCCGCGTCGTACAAACTGGCCGCTCATCGTGATTCGCGCTTTGCTTTTTCCTTTCCTCCTTGTCAATCTGTATTATTTCTCTCTCACTGTCTTTAGAATTCCATCCATCGATTAACGCATCTTTATTGATGATTTAAGTGCGCCAGGGATACTGACTAGCGCACTAGGGAACATTTATTTATTTAGCACTATTCCTTGATCACTGTACACGAAAGTCAAGATGGATGCAAAAGAGGCGGCGGTGATATTGTTGTTGTGCCTGGAATCAGAGATGACTGTTTTCAGCTCTGCTTAACCCGTTTCCGTGGCGGTCCGATAGGTGGGATTTGTTGAGTAGCGAGAGCCCGAAAAGCCTCCGCGATGAGATTTGGATGTGAAGTTACCATCGATTTAAATCCCGATGTTTCCATTACATCCGTTGCGTGTCTAAAATCAAAATTTCATGTTTAATTTAGCTATTCTTATCAATTGCAAGTTCAAATTTCAAAGTAATAAAAAAAATTTGTACAAAGGATTAAATCAACAAGCAATTACAACAAAGAATTGAAATTTTTAAATAAAACTTAAGATTTCTTCGTAAAGTTTCAATATTATTTGACTTGAAAATATTTTTACGACAGTTACTTCGAAGAACAATTTTCTTTTTCGACGCTTGTTTATCGAACGGTAGGAAGATAAATTTAGATGACCTTAAGTTTTTCGATAACGAACGAGAAAAAGCCTAGGTTAATTTTTACTGTGCACACTTACGTATTAATGAAATCTATAGCTTGAGCCTTTAGTTGGTCCGCGCTGTGAAGATCAGCGAGTATAAGAATATCAGCCGCATTGTCGATAGCCAAACTCGTGCAAAGTGCCTCTTCGCACATAACCTTTAGCCTCTCGAGCGCGTATTTGTCTGCGGCAGCGAGCAAGTCGTCTGCCATCTTTTCAAGATTCGCAGCCTTTCCCGTGTAGATGAACCGCAGCATTTCTCTGAAGACGTCTTGCTCGACGTCAGTTATGTCCACTCTGTTTTGTTTCCTTTCTTCCATCTCGTGCTCGAACATCGCAGAAAATACTGGGCTCCGTGCTAGATAGATAAGGGGACACAATTTTTTTTATTAAAAAGTATCCATTTTTTAAAATAAAAATTCGTTACATAAACATCTTTAAAAGTTAAATAAGGCAACCGTTACGGGATCAGTCGATCAAGATTAAAGAATGTACTCTAAGGAGGTCCTTGAGTGACGTAAAGGTAATCGGTTCAATGATTTTTCCGCGCAAGTTGAAAAATGGGCAAAAAAACGAGGCTAGTAGGTAAGCCACTGTGAACTTGACAGTCAAGATAAAGTGCGCCGACGCAGCAAAAAACGCAACCGTGTCAATCAGGCTGCTCGATCGTGCTTAATTACTTTCTTAGGTAAAACAATGTAATACTTATTCACTTTGCTTTGAATGTATCTCAAATATTAAATACACGTCTATATACAAGATTGCGTAACGGACTCACCGTTCGACCGAGGAACATTTACGCAACCGCATGCTTCCGTCATGCGATGCTTTTGACACCGCTAATTTAACATTTAAAAGGAACGTTGAAGGAAAATACTTCACATTTGAATTATTGCTAACAGTTACTATTCAAATATAGTCTTACTGTTTAGAAGTGAATTAACGTTTACGTAATTTTAACAATATCTCACTTTACGTCACTTCTCGTAAACGAAATGCGAAAGCAGCTGATTATGGGAGGGATAATTTTGACGCACAGCTGTAATAAACCGCCAAAACGATTGGGACTAACAGTAAGAATCGCACTAACCGGCCAGTATCGCTTTGTGCGCCTGGAACTCCTTGCCGCAGACGGTGAGCGTGACATCGCTGAATTTTTGGTTTTCGAATAGCAGTCCAAGGTCGTCAGGCAGGCGGCACTCGGGTACCTTGAATTGTATCGTGTTGCTCTGGCCGGAAATGTTGACGCTGTCGGCGACCACGCTAACCTGTTAAACAGACATTGATCGTTTTCGTAAGGTTAGATGAGCTTTTTGCTTGCAGCTCAGCTCGAAACGTGAGTTTCGACGGCTAAGGTAAAATACGACATACAAAGGTATGTACCTCACAGAATATCGTGAGTTTGTCATCGGGCAGCAAACCGTTCGCTTCGTCTAAAAGGAAGTCTCTCCTTATAAACTTTTTAAAGCCCCAGTCTTTCCCTTGAACAAACCTGTACGCGCGTTGGCTCTCTGCAATCAAAAAATAAACATTTTTTTCTCTTAGTATGCATACAATTGATGATTTCAGGTGGTTCGAGCGGTAATCGGTAGTCAATGACAGATCTCTTTATAGGATTTTGTACAATGTACCTTGAAGAAGTTAAAAAAATCATATATGAAAATTAAATCAATTAATTTGGTGCGTGCGCTCATGTTCAACTTAACTGTACAAAGGATCGGTTGCTATAATGATACAAATAACCTTTGTCTTTCTTTTAAATTTATAAGACTTTCCCTATTGCCTAATGTTGAACGATTGAAAGATTTAAACATTCACTGTTATATGTGTTCCTCGCATTTAATGTTTAAACGTGTAAGAAATCTAGTTTTCAAAACGTTTTCTCTCCCTCATTTTGCAGATATCATAAATTTAAGTTTTATTTTATTCTCCAGTTTTTCAATTCACGCTCGAACCACCTTTCGGATGGCCAATTTTGTTACAAAAAACAAACTTACCCAATGTCATAAAAAACAACTTACCCATAGCTTTGGTTTCTTCTCTTTTGGCATTAAGAATTGAAAATTTGAATTTGGCCCTCACTTCCGATTTGTTGCAGGAGACGAGAAGCAGGTACAAAGACAAGTAGTCCTTACTTTCCTCGTCCAAGCCTTTTGGATTAACTCGTAGGCACCTGGAAGTTCAAAGTAATATTACAAAAAGCTCCGCTTACATTGAGCTAAATTTCGCTTTAAAAAGCCAGCAAGCCATTTATTCAATTCGAGCTGCCTCCCAAACTTTATCAAGGAAATTGAATTGTTCAAGGCGCGTCCTGCGTTACGCGACGGCGACGCGGTCTCGTAATTTTTCGCGAGTCCGCAACCGCGGCTTCATCGAGCGGCGTATCGCTCGGTCGCGACGCGCGCTTCGGAAAAAGAAAAACAGCACGTGCCGCTCGCAAATATATATATATATATATATATATATATATCCGGCTCTCTGTGTGCACGCGTCAAGGTGGCTCGATACGTAAGTCATGCCACATTGCGCGCCGCCGCGCCACGGGCGAACGCGGGGATTCCGCAATTGGATACTAATGGCAATGTCGCGCTCGGCTCTCGAGACGTGCGGAAAAATGAGCGCCACTGATTATGAGTTGCGCAATTGATTGCCGGTCCTCGACGATTCTCTGTCGCGGAGCGCTTTTGTTCTCGCGGGCGCTATTATTTCGAGGAGAAAAATGAGCTACAGTTTTTCTAACCGCCAGTTTCTGGCGCGCGAGCTTAAGAATTTGCTTTTAACCGAAGCTTTGTCGCATTAAGGTCGCGCGTGTCAAAAGCGGAATTCGCTGAGCCACAAGCGCAGCAGAAGAGCAAATCGGATCGTAAGGTTTTTTTTTTATAAATATAACCGACGTATGAAATTTTTGCATTGAATTAGCTTACATTTGCTTTATGTAATGTATTTCTTGTTTGAATAGATAAATAGAGATAACAGTAGTATGCGAATCTATATAAAAGTTAATGCTTCCGAATGTTGTTTTTATCGTGACTTTCATTTTATATTTTTATAATTATCTATTCAGCAGTGCGAACTCGTTTTTTTAAGCTCCAGAATTGTTCTCTGACCTTGGACTTTTAGTCAGCGACGCATCAGTAAATGATTTTAAACGGTAACGTAAGGCGCTGAGAATTTCACGGTCGTTTGTCAAAAGAACACATTTATGCAGCTTTAGCTTGCAAAGCAACTTTAGCAGGACGGAAAATCAAGTTTTAAAAACTTACCACTTGAGTTTATCGTTGGCTCCAGCAGAAAACGTCGACGACTTCAAGACCTCTCCCATTTCCTCGCGGCAGAAACTAAAGTTGTTTATCGTCCACATGTAGCTGAACTTGACCACCTTCACCTGCGCAGATAAGACCTTCAAATGAGAGAGAGAACGTGAGATGCGCTCGATGACTGGCTAGTCTGACTTAAGTTTCAACTAGCTGTAACATTTTCCCATTAGAGAATAATGTTTCTAGAATAATGCGCCAATTTACATTCAGCTTTTTCGGATTTCTCGTCATTCTGGATAAATGTTCAGTTTCCTCCGAGTAAAGGTATTTTCAGGCCCGGTGGCGTTAAAATATTTAAAAACGTAGAGGAGAACCACATAATGTGCTGTGAGTCAAGTACCTTCCTATATTTGTCAACGACTGAGCAATAGAGGGGATATAACGTTGGTCCTTAAATCAATGAGTGTTGTTAGTTCGCAAGGCTTATAAATGTTAAATAAACACGAGCGCTTTAAACGATAATCAATTTAGAGGGCATTTTCGTTAGGCTAATTTTAAAAGCAAAATATTACGTTTTTAAACTGAAAATAATCAACGAGTCTTAATCTGAGGCCCAGGCTAACTTTATCGAAAAAAACATTTCCAAGCCAATCTCGAGCAAGAATTCGACGCTTATCACGAGTGGCTTATCGTCGTAAAAAAAAAAAAAAAAAACTGTGAGCCTCACAGAAGATTAACAGCTTTTTCCCCAGTTTGTAAAAAAAAAAAGACAGCAAGCATACATCCCCTGCTGCTTCCGTTCCCCGAGCGGAAAAAAGCAGCGGCCTTCCTCCTCCGTAGGAACAAAGCAGCAGGCCTGGAAGCGCCTCGGCATCGATCGCGCTCGGCTTGGGGAGGCTGCGCGCGCGACTGCGGCCCTGCCACGTGTGCCGCTCGCGCCGAGTCAGGGTCAGAGAGCCGAGAACTCGCTTCTTTTTTTATACACGTAACGCTCTCCTCTCGCGCTCGGGCAAAAGTCGCGCGCGCTCTCTCTCTCTCTCTCTCTCTCTCTCTCTCTCTCTCTCTCTCTCTCTCTCGGCTCCTCTTCGCGCCGCGTGGAAACTTATCTATCTCGCGCGGCCGCGGCGAAACGGGAGGGGAGCGGGCAGAGCCGAGGAAAGAAGAGGAAGACGAGGCCGAGCCTCCAGGAGTCAACGCTCTCAGTGACGTCAGCGCTCGGCACGACCTTGAGGAACGCGAGCGCGAGATGGAAGCGACTGCTCCGAGAGCCGCGCTGCCACCGAGTGTGTGCGGCATTATCGTTTTCTCCATTATAGGGTTTATTTATTGACAGAAGATTGGCTTATTGTTTAACTGTCGCCTCGTCGACGTCGGCTTCTTTATCGGCGAGGGTTGTTTGCTCGCGCGCCGTGAATTGACCAGACGGCGGCGAGGCATTACGTGTGTTTTCGCGAGATAATCGTTACAATAAATCTGTGCATAACTCCCCGCACGTGAAAAGTCTCGGAACTTCGTCCCCTGCGATTGTGTTGGGAGTGTAAAGCAGACCTCGGCTCTGCTGAGTTTTTTACGACCGCGGAGTATCGACGACCTCGCGCGGTTGACGATAAAAATTTGAATTCACGCGCCTGCGGTGGCAGTAAAGAAGGCCCGCGTCTTAACGCTGGGTTTAAGCGAGGCTGCTTCCGTATAAATAAGCGAGTATACTTTTACGGCGGGCGGATCGAGCAGAGAGTCGATCGGCACCGTTGAATGAAATGCTCGCAGCGAGCATCGGCGAGGGCACAATTAACGGAAGGAAGATGCGAGCAGATATATCAGCGTACGCGCGCGTTGTTCCACGTACAGGCTAGGACGCGGCGAGTGCAGAGGGGACAAGGGGGAGAGAAAGAGAGAGAGAGAGAGAGAGAGAGAGACAGTCGGGTTCAACGTACGCGGTGCCTCGTAATCACGGCGGCAGCGAGCGCAATACTTTTTTACGACCTGACCGAGCATGGACAGTGCGCTGCTGCTGCTGCTGCTCACGCCTCCTCGTCCAAAGGCAATCGGCCCGGTTACAGTTTGAGCGTTTTTTAAAATGTTTAATTGAAAAAGGCTCTGTTTAGTGAGCGGCGCTCTAAAATAGCCTATCCGAGGGCAGCGGGAGGCAGAGGGGCGTCCTCGGGTCAGGTGGGACGTCGCGATGGGCGCCTCGCGCGGTCGACGCCCCGCGAGTCATTCAACTCGCGCGCTCGCGGCCTTGGATGATCCCGCTGCCGCTTCCTGCTCGGGCCGAAAGCTCGAGAGGGGCCCTCCGACACGAGACGCGGAAAGTCGACACACACAGGAAGGCAGAGCGCGCGCTGCTTTTTCTCCCACCACCGGGCTCCTCCGCGCGCGCTCAACCCGTTAAGAGTTCATCGACACGCGCGCTGGATCGGACGCGCCGTAGCCGCGGCGGACGTAAATCGAGAGATACAAAGTTGCGCAAGCGGCCGCTCTCTAACCCTAATACGCCCACGTGGGCCGCGCCCCGCGCTATTGTCGACGGGGCTTGCGAAATCCGCCGATCGAGCTCTCTCCTCGAGCGTCGACGCCTAATTCTGGGCGTCGTTACGCGGCACCTCCCCTCGTGTTGCCTAGCCTGGAAGAGGTCGCGGCTCCGCGTCGGTGCAGGAAGGCTCTCTCGGAACGGGAGCGCGGAGAGCGAGATAGAGCGATATCTAGTTGCAGGTCGTTCACTCTGCGGCGGCGACGAAAATAGACGCGATCGTCGAGCGCCGAAATTTCTTCTCTCCTCTCCGAGGCTCGGAGCGTCTACGTACCTGCGTGTAACACCAGTTCTCGGCGACAGGAGTGTTGACTTCCGGCGGCGGGGGACTCGGCACCCGGCTCACCGCCATGCTACTGCTGCTGTGCAAATTCGAGCTCACCCGCGACGTCTGAGGTGCACAGTCGCTCACCGAAAGCCTGGAACAAGAAATCAGTACATAGTTTAGTTTAAAGAGCTCGAGATGGCGCGTAAAAAAATCGTTATGCTGCCAAGTGCGACAAGGGGAAAGTAGTATTGACGCGCTCAGTCTTTTCGGACGGAAACCTTTACTTGACAATTGGTCAGCTCCATTTTTCCACCGCTCTAATATTCCTCCGTAAAAACATATCATACATATCGTACACTGCGCACTCGGCACTCGGCGCGCAACAAGTAAATAGTTTCGTTCGACTCGAGTCGTAGGTTTTTCATTTGGAGAAAAAGCGAGCGCTCGATAGGATCGAGCTTGTTTACGGTAAAAAGAGACCGTCCCCCAGGAAGCGGCAAGTAATGGGCATAAATTTTCGAGAATAAAAAGAGGATATACAACGAGGACGGTGGACTCGCTCGGGCTCGCTTACCCAACGAGCGCTTGGCTGCAGGCGCGCCGAGGTGGGAGAGGTATATAGAAAGGGAGGTCGGAAGGAAAGGAGGAGGAGGAGGAGAAGGGTATGCAGGGCACGCGATGGTGCCTCACGTGCGCCAAGTACGGCTGGCGCGCGAGTGCATTAGCCCCGCAGGTTCATCGGACCTGCGCTCGAGGCCACGGCTCTCTTTTCACGCCATTACCCCCCCGAGCTGCGGCTATCCGAGAATCCTAGAAACTAGACGAGGAGACTCATTGGCTCGGAGCCCGAGATTTTTCGGACGACCACCTTTCCGCCGAAATTTCCAAATGGAAATGACAGTTTTGCTCCGTTTGACCCAAGCTGATTTTCGACTCTTTTTTCACTCTCTCCTCTCTCTCTCTCTCTTCAGACGTTTTCGTTATAAAAGGCAATTTAACTAAATGCGAGCTGAAATCAATTATGGAAATGACACCGTTTCTCGGTGAAAGTAACAAAGGAATCTAAAACAACGTGGCAGGCAAGAGCGAGCAGTAGCTAGTCGTACCGTTTGTTTTTTCTTTCCTAGGTCAGAATTTTAATTTAGAGCGCGCGCGAGCGAGGTCAGCGTGATTAGAAAAATTTTTCGGAATTAACGAAGAGCCGGAGAAAGAGGAGCAATACATATGCCGCGCCGGAAAAACGAACCCGAGAGAGCGACGTTCCCATTCGGCGGGAGCGTTCATTCCTCTTGAATTCGAAAAGGAGAGCAGAGTCGTTCGAACGAGCGGCTCTTTAAACCGCCACTCGTCCTCCTTCTCTCGAGATCTCCGCCCGCTGCGTTATAAAAAGCTTCGGGAGGCAGTCACGTGCTCCCGCGTCGAAAAGTATATTCGTAAACGAAAACGCTGCCTCGAAAGAGTACTGCTTCACCCTTTTTCCGCTCGAGATTGGAAAGTGCCTGCCGTCGTTATTAGTAAACTTTCACCTTTCCCGGAGAGCTGCGTGGGAGAGCAAGTAGGCTTACTTAACAGCTTCGGCTTTGGAAAATGAGCGAAACCATTCCGAAAGCGTATAAAGGACTTTCACGCGAGCTCGAGGAGATGAAACTCTCTCTCTCTCTCTCTCTCTCTCTCTCTTTCTCTCAGATTTTTCAAATCCCCAAATCTCCCCAGCAAAACCCAAGCTCTGTCCCAGAAATTTCTATGTGTACATATGTAGATCAAGGCGTGTCGAAAGTATCTCTGCTTTTTCTCCCGAAGGAAATGGTACAATGAAGAGGTGGAATGCGCGCGCGAAGAATGCCAGTGTGTCAGAGGCGCCGGTGTGCGTGCAAGTGCGTGCGAGCGAGCGAGCGAGCGAGTTTCGCCGCGCCAGTTCTCAGATTCTACGAGTTTTCACCGCCTTGGCTGCCGACGCAACGACACACAACCCTTTCGACGGCTGCTCGACGTGCCGCTTTTTACCGCTTATCCCATTCAGCTCCGATTTACGATGCTTTACCTCAAACTTTTCTTCGTTCGCTCAAAACTGAAGCCTCGATGCGATTATGCGCCTTCAAATCGATGTTCACTCGACGTTGTTCCTTTATTCATTCGGTCCATTTGCGAGTTTATTACAAATATTCTCGACTGCTGCGGGCTGTCGGTCAGTCAATTATCCCTATCTTAGCGGGCTGCCGCAGTCTTTGTCTGTTATCGAACTTCAGCGAGCGTTTATCACCGAAGCAGCGAAATAAATCGACGATTTGCGAGGCAAACGTTTGCGCTCCCCCCAGTAAGTACACTGAGAAATTTTCCAATTACCGCGCCGGAGAAAAGGCAGCTTTCTCCTCGTGCGGCGGTTCAACAATAAAAGCTCGCGATCGATCTTGCGCCGGTTTGCGTAACGAGAGAGCGAGCAGAAATTCGGCTTTCTTGCTGCCTAATTGCGAGGGCCCCCGGAGTTCTTTTCACTCAACTTCCTCGTTTTCACCGCGCTCGTTCTACTTTCCCCTGCCCCCATCTGGCCCCCCCACTGCCGTCGTACCGTCCGCCCCCACCCAGCAGCGAACCGTACTTTCCTAAAGTCCTTTTTTCCGAATTAAGAAACGAGACTTTCGTCAGTTACGGATCAGACCGGCGTGCTGTATAAGCGACCTTTGTCACAAATGTCTGCTGCTTCTTCCGTGCCAGATTTTCAAAATTAAAATCAATTTAAATGTAGCATTGAGCAAATGGACTGCGATGAAAAAATTAATCGCGATTTAGAATAAAGTTCGTTCTGCAGAGAAAATTGATTGCCCTCCGAATGCGAGTTCGGAAAATGTACCGGAATTCGAGCACGTTAACGTAATCGCGGCGGCAGCAGTAGCAGCAGCAGCAGCAGGCAAGCTTTCGCTCCGCAAGAGTGAAAGTCGCTCGACATTTAGTCCGAGCAAAGGCCCCCCCGCGTCGAAAGTAGAAACTGCGAGCGCGCCGAAGAAAGTCCAGCTAACCGGGCGAGCTTTCGGAAAGCTGCGAGGATTTTCGAGTTCGCGAGGTAGCAGCAGCAGCAGAAGCCGCCGTCGCCGCCGCCGCAGCAGCAGCAGCGACAGCAGTATACTAGAGCGAGGACGAGAGTCGCGCGCGAATCGGGCTGAGGTCGCGGCTCTAAATATTTATGTTCGTCTAGGCCAGGTGCATAAGCATGAATGGGCCGTGGGATTTCGCGGCCGGTCACGGCCTTGCGTGGGAACGAAGCAGAGATGATATTCAGAGATGAGAGGGAAGCGAGAGATAGATAGAAAGATGTAGATTTATTTGTATACATCTGATACAAAGTTAAAGAGAGGAAGCGAGAGAAAGAGACAAAGAGAGAGAGAGAGAGAGTGATAATTGCCTGGTAAGTACTTACGAGTAAAAATTTGACAAGTGTATCATTGGGCTGGAGTGCAAAGAACCTCACGTCCCGGGTAAATAAGCGTCGTCGATGCCAAGCAGACATTCCCGTTTCCTCAACAAACCCGACTGCAGCTGCTGCAAGTTCGTACATTACTAGGGTTTGTTTAAGATACGATAGCCTTATTATCTACCTATTTCACAGCCCGGTCGACTTAACCTTATTTTCGCCGAGAGAGAAAGAGAGAGAGAGAGAGGGGGGGAAGACGGCGGCTGCAATATTTTTCCTCGCAAGGATAGGAAAACTCGAAAAGGAAATCGATTTAGAGTGCCGGAACAGCGGCGTTCTCCCCGAGCACTCCGCTTCGTATTTTCAATTCTCGATTTGGCGCGTCGAGTTTTGCCTTTTTCCGCCAGGAAAAGAGCCGAGAAATAGGGTTGGAGGCTAGCTTATTTTTATTTTTTCTTATTTTTCACATTTATTACCCGCACAGAACGGAATCCCGGAATGGCGAGACTGCCTGTGCAATTGGAGAAGTTTATTTGAAGATTGAACGTTTTCAGACCGAAAATTGGCTGTTTAAAGAAATTCCAAGTCCATTGGCTAATGAACAATTTCATTAGAATGCTTTGAAAATGATCGACAGCGAGCAAGCGACCCATAAATTCTCAAAAAAAAAAAAAAAAAATTCGGCAGCCGGCAAATCCGGAAAAAACTCGGACGATCAAAAAAGAGCGGCCGGGGTATATATCGCGACGACTAGCTGGCTCCATCTCCTTCGGGCTTAACCGAAGACACGCGCAGATGCGGCCGGGCGGTGGGGGCCGAGGTTCGCAGGAAAGGCAGTAGTAGTAGAGGCGGGGACACGCGGAGTCAAGGCTAGTGTGTGCGCGCGCAAGCCGCTCGAGAGAGCCGACGACCAGCTCGCCAACCAGCGGACCTGATAAGACAAAGGCTAACTCGGGGCTTGAGGAGGGAAAAAAAAAAAGAAAAAAAAACCGTGATTAATGCGCCGAATTTCACGACTCTCTCTGGCCCGTTCCGAAGCGAGGCGAGGACGCTTTTAATTGCGAATGACTTTTGAAGACGAGTTTTTAATCTATCGACGATAAGTGATGATTAATGCTTGAGAACGCGCGGTTCTCGCTCTGCGGTCAAACTGACGAAGCGTGCATTTCGAGCTGTTCGTTCGCGTTTCGAGACTTGCGCGATGGTGCTTCTTCGCGACCTCTCCTCTACTGATACGCGATTATTTAAGTTTTTGTTTAAAAAAAAACTGTAAATTCAGCTTATCGGTATTAATAAAATCCTGCCCACGCTTTTTCTTACCGACGTGCGTCAATGTAGCTCTAATTAAAAACAATATTTTGCCGGCTCGTTAAGCCAATGTCGGCGCGTTCCCCCGCCGAAGAATCTCCGGGGAGGGAAACCGTGTCTTGTACTCAAGGTTGCACGCGCGCGAAACTTAAATCCCCGCGCCGCGGCTTCCGCGCAAAAAAGTCGCCGGGGGGAATTTCATTTTAATCGATCGCATTGCAACTCTGCAAGTTCAATGTCAAATGAACTTTTTCCCCGAGCTGCTCGGCGGCGCGGATCGATCACCCCCAAGATTGGCTTGGAAACTCGGAATTTTTAAGCATACGTCGTTCGAAATTCTGTTACGTAAAGTTCGGACTTGCGTATATCAACGCCACGGGCTTTTTTTTTGCACCATTTCCAATCGGAGGATTACACTCGGCAATGAAGTCGGTTCTCTCGTTAATTGGAAGGGCGTTAAAAAATCGAAGCGCAAATAAATTGCAAGTATATGCACGTGCTCGCGGGCTTAAAAGCGAGCCGTTAAAACGGCCGGCCGGCGCGTTGGACGCCGGTAAATCAGCGAACGGAACGGACGTAAATCTGCTCGATTGACTGGCACGCGTCGCCGAGTCCGCGTTGCCTTTCGTTGGAGTGCAATTTTTTTCTTTCTACTTTGCTTGCTTATTCAGTCGGGGCTTTATTCGATCATCTTTTTTTTTTTTTGACCGGCTCCGTTAGGCGCTATTCGAGCCGGAGGTCGACTTTGCATAACGGAATTCGACAAGCCTTTCGCGGGCTTTATTCAATAGATACTCGCGAGTAAAGGCAGAATATGCGAATCTCCGTAAGTCGGAGATCCAAGTTGATCGCGCTTTAACTTGTCGCCGCGAGAGAAGGGCTTTCATGTGCAAAAAATGGGTGACGTAAACTACTTTTTTTTTGTACTTCAGTCTCGTAACTTTATCATGCAGCAGTAGCTCTCGAATAAGCTAAACTAAACGAATAACCGCGACGCATTATGTAACTCTGATTTAAATAACTTCCTGTAGGGAGAAAATGCTAAATTTGCTTGTCGTATTCAATGGACGCACGTTTCTGGATGTGTGCGTACACGCGTCCTTTGAAGAAGCGGCGAAAACAGAATACGGACGCTAGATTTAATCGTAGACTCTTATAAACTTGATAAATGTAAATATAAACTTATTGCATAATTCGATAAACGAGGAAGTGACGATATCTCCATCGAAATAAATGCACAAGAGTGTGAATACTTTAATGTTCGCTGATTAAATTTTAGTATACACTTTCCGTAAACACACCCCGAACATTGATCCGCAAATAAAATCCACCTCATATTCGGATTGAATTACAAGCCGCTTTGCCTGCGAGGGGACAAAGAGGAGAAATCGCGCCGAGGCAACCCCCTTGTACTGCCTAAAAAAAAGGGGGGGGGCGGGGGCCATTATCGACACGATTCACTATATACGAGCCCCCCGCATAAGGCGGGGAGGGAGGGGTTTCGATTTTAATAAGTGTACAATTACTTTTACACTCGGCTGAGTAAGACTTGCCTCGCTCCGGCGAGCTCGCTCGGCGCTTTTCTCCCACGCGGAGAAGAAACTTAGACGCGAGCAAAATAAGAGCAGGGAGAAGAAAGCGGGCGGCCTCGCAAGTTTTTGGCGACGAGACGAGACGATCGTCCTTCGGAGGATGTCGCGGAGTCGAGTCGACTGGTTTTCAACTTTTCTTTGAAAGCTAACTGACGGATTCGCGCGAAATTCCAAGTGAGTTTGCTCAGAACGGATAGAGGCATTTTCTTTTTCGCTCGACCGGCGTCCTTTGAATTTCAAAGGCGAAGTAATCCCGATAAAGCTCCCGGCAAATTCCATTGATGCCCAATCGACAGTCGGAAATCGGAGCGTCCTTTTCGCAAGCTTCGCTCGGCTCTCGCGGGAGAACAATCGATTAAACTAACGGGTCGCCACTGGGACTGGCGAAATAGTCTCGGCTAGAGGGTCCATTCCGCGGCTCGCAAATTGGCCGTGAGTCCCAAGGTCGTCCGGTACAGGAGGGCACTGGCCTCTTCTAGGCGAGCGAGCAGCGCTCCCTCTCCGTCTCTCTTTCTCTCTCTCTCTCTCTCTCTCTCTCTCTCCTGCTCCGTGCGCGCAAAACGAAAGAAAAAAAACCCGAGCCAGCGAGAAACACGGCCTGGCCCTCGACAAAGAACCCCATCGGCGCACAGATGGCAGACAACGCCGACGACAAAGGAGGCCCGGAAAGGGAGAGAGACGAGCAGGGGGTGAGACCGCCATTTTCGGTGCATATACACACATCGCAAGCTGCATCTCCGCGCGTAACCGACGACCAAGTGCTCCCGCGTGTCGGGCTTTGGGAAAGATGCTGATTTCTTAATTCAAGTTTGCTTTGACGGGGGAGCTTTTCTCCGAAGTTTCGAACGGTTGAAAATGGGGGTTTCTTTTTTTTTCAATCGAGTACCTTCTGCTGTTGTTAAAGAAGTAATAGTACGCGATTTCAAGAGAGTTATGAATATCCCACGAAGAAAAAAATTACTTGAAACTGTTTTTGGTGCGCAGAGGCAAATTTTCAACTTTTACCAGCAAGCCAAGTGATTTACTTTCTAGATTCAGCTATAAACGAATCTTGAAGTTTTACTCTCATTATACGCCAGAGAAAGTCATTCTCCCAGCCAGTAAATTTTCATTAGCGATCCCGCTGGCAAGAAAAGTCGCCGGGAGCTCGAAACTCGCAGCCGATTCCACTCCAGTAAATTCGAAACCCAAGCTTTTTTTTTTCTCTCTTGTCGATAAACTAATTGAAACTGTGTGTAAGGAATTCGCGTCGATACGAATAATACAAATTTTTTCCTATTCGCGTTCGTTTAGCCTTGTCAATTTTCATCGGGGAAACGTTTTTTCAGCCGGATATTATTATCGTTTCATTTTTCCGGCGGTTGCACATTTCCCTCGACCAATGGAATGCAATATGCACGCGAAATGAAAAATTTTTCGTGAAGCGCATATTTCGAGGCTGCCTGACGCGCCGCAAACATTTTTCTAAACCTCTTTGATGTCGACGATATGCGATATATATTGCTAAAAAGAATTTCAGCCGTCGTTGAAATTCGTCGAAAAATCTATAAACAGCTCGGCAGAAAAGAATGTTGTATATAAATCTAACTCATTGCAGAAATCTGCGTAGCTTAATATAGAAATCCAGAAAATCGGTTGCAGCCATAAATGAAGCCTCCATCGCGATGAAAACCTAACTCTCCATCAGACAGAATAGCCTCCCGCACTCGAGTCCACAAGGTAGCAACGTCGGCCTCGAAAGTTTATCCTAGGACTACGTTAAAAGAGCGAAATTTCGTGAGCTCGTCCGGCAATATATAGTTTCGGATCGAAGAGGAGTTGGCTCGAGGGGAACGAGAAACAGCGAGAGAGAGAGAGAGAGAGAGAGAGAGAGAGTGGACGTAGCCCTGCGTACCCTTGAAGCGAAGGTTGCCACATTCGCTCGGCGGCTCGAGGACGGCCGACCTTCCTTCCCTCCTTTGTGCTCGACTTATTTTGCTCTATGCCGCTCGAGCTCCGCCGCCCGAGCCTTCTACATAACGCCTAGGCCATCGATCGTCCACTCGATATATACGTTCCTACGGACTGCGGAGTCTGAGGGCCGCTCGGGGGTCGAACGAAGAGACGCGATATCGCCTCGGATTATTTTCGCGGCTTCGCGCGCCCGCGGCCACTTTTCACCGGCTTGCTCTCTTCGAGCGGGGCAGGTGGCAAGTTTTCCCAGGCGGCTGCGAGATTTTTTGCCGAGCGCCGCCCGTAGGTAGTCTAATTGACTCGGACGTGGAAGAGAGAGGCCGTTCCAGCTGGCTACCGGCTTGACACTCATAAATCACGACGGACGATGCCTCAAGGCTCGCGCGCGCGTGCGCGAGCCGTTTAATCGCCGAGAAAAATAGAGACATCTCGCGGATAATCGCCTGGCGGAGGAAGGTGATTATTTAGCCGTTTCGGAGCTCATTCCGCGCTTCCACCTGGAATGCCGGAGCTCGGCTCGTAGAGAGAGAGAGAGAGAGAGAGAGAGCATTACCGCACTTTTTGCGAAGGCTCGCCGTAATTTTTGCGCAGCGAACAATTCCCGGTAAATCTAAGACTCGCGCGAAATTCTTTACGTAGAGGCGGCCGATTTACCGAAGGAGCGCAGCAGCGGGCAATTTTCCAAAAATATACGCGCGCCCGCGAGGAGGAAAAGTTTTCAACGACGCCAAATGCCTCGAAGCACAAAGCCAGAGCGGCGGAGAGCAGCTCTAGACTCCGCGGTTTATATGATTCATCGCTGACGCGAGCAATGCAGCAGGAAGCAGCGGGAAACAAAGTAATGACAATGAAACGTCCTCTCCGGCCGGCCGCCGCGTAAAAAGCAAATCGGCCGAGCGAGGAAAAGAAAAAAGAAGGGGCAGAACGTCGTCGCGGATCGAGAGCGCTCTTATCTTATCGGCGATTCGCCGTGAAAAATACAACGTTCCCAGGAGAGAGCCCGGGCCAGAGAAATTAAGCCGGGGGCCGAGCAATTTTGAAAGACCAATTGCTCGGTTTCACCTATTGTTCCGAGCTCGACGGGCAATCGGTTGAGAGAGCGTCCGATTACCGATAACGTCGGCGGGCTTTCGTTAATCCGAACGTCGGAAAGTTTTGAAGCTCCCGCGAGCTCGATAAAGGCACTCGGATGAAAGCCGGGCTTAAAAATTAGGAAGAACGCGCCGAAGGGTACTTTTTAAATTCCGAAAGGCTCTCGGTACGCGCGCGGCGTGTATACACTTGGCGGTAAAACGAGATAGAGAGAGAGAGAGAGAGGAGAGGCAAAACGAGGAGCTCTTCACGGCCGGAATGTCGCTGGAAGAGTTTGGATTGGTCGGCGCGGAGTCGCTTCTGTCTGTTAGTCGTTTATAACCTGCTCGACTGCGTCAAGTGCCTGCCGACTCTCTTTCTCTTCGTTCCCAAGGCGGTTTAGCGAAAAAAAAAGGCCGATTCTTTCTCGCAACCTTTTTCCCCAATGTTAAACGCCGCCGGCGCGCTCTTTGTCTCCCGGAGAAAATTTGATCGGGAAGGCTTCTTTTTCTTTTTTTTTCTATTTGGCTTCCCCTTACTCGTCGTCCATCGCTCCGTTATTGCCACTTTGCGGACCAAGTAGACCTGCCATTTCCCGCAAATTGCGTTTCAAAATAATAATACGACCAGGCGCCCCGTTTCCTCGCTGCATTACAAATCTGAAAGTACGGCTCTACGAAAGAATGTTTACGAATTCATCGCAAGGCGGCGTCCTTCCCCCCTTTAACGTTGATAAAACAATCGCCGATCGCGAATCAAGTGCAGCGCAAGAGCCGCGCCGATTCGTGCCAATACTCGGCGCGGAAAAAGCGTAACGGCGCCTGCTCCACTTTGCATCGCGGCAACGCGGATGAACGATAAAGAAAAAACGGAGACAAAGGCGAAGTTGGGCGCGCGCAGCGGCCACGGCTCGCTCGGGTGAGAAAAGAATGAAACCAGCACCAGGAAGCCCCGGGGGGAGGGGCACTTTGCTCTTGAAGCCGAGCCAAAGCTGTGGCAGACTGACGCAAACTGGCGTAATGTGCACGACCGCTAGAGCCTCGTACTCGCGGCCGAGGCTTCGGCTCTACACCGACGGCGTCGCCGCAGCCTCAACCGGGAAATAACGAGAGATTCGAATAAACTTGCTCGAATTCGAGACTGGATAAGGGCGTCCAAAGTCGGACAAGCCTTCTCTCTCTCCACGGCTGCGGCGCGAAAAACTGCGTCGGTCCGAAGCTAAAAGCGCAGGACCCGAGGGTGCGGTGGGGTATGGAAAGAAAGAAACGCAAAAAAAGAAAACGAAAAAACAAAACTGCCGCCGCAGAAGACTTACCGGGCGAGCGCCATCCTGTCATGAGCCAATCCAAGAGCGGGTGTCAGCAATGTATCCAGATTTGCGTAGGTGGGTGTTTTGCCGCCGTTATAACCCACTGAACACATGCGCACGCTTTTCCGGACGGCCGGCGGAGCGCCTGTCACATCATCGTCACTCACTGAACCAAGTACCCTCGGCGACACTTTCCTTTTACGCGGCAATTTCACAGTGGTCCTCTCACAGTGCTCGAAGACACACCTGCACCCAGTGTGCGACGGAGCAAGGATGGAAAAAGAGAGAGAGAGAGAGAGAGAGAGAGAGAGAGGTGGATAGACAGACGGAAAGTGTGCGAGAGGAAAAAGGAGAGCTAAGACAGGGGTGAGAGAGCGAGAAACGAGGGAAGAAGCGGAGAAGCTTCGGACTCGGGCAAGCCTATACGAGCTCGACGCTGCCTGTGGCTCAACTGACTGCCAGTCGACTGCCGGAGCCGCGGAGAGAGAGAGAACGCCAGGCTGTGCGGCCCCCCCACCTCGGACACCGTCCTCAAATCGCTCCGGCCTCGTGCGTCTCCGGGCCGGCTCGACGCTTTCCGCGTGCCTTCGGCCTCGCAGCGCGCACACCGAGCCCACGCACACCTACACTCCTCTCCGAGCCCCGGGGTGGAGGGGGGGGGGGGAAGTTCCAAGCTTTTTACGAGCGCTCCGGCAGAGCGGAGGCCTCTTCGGACGAACGACCTTTTTCAGAGGGGCCCCCTCCGCGGAGCCTGCCCGCGAGGATGCGTCGAAAAATGGAAGAGGCTCGAGATTCCATTTTCCCTTCCGGCTGGACTCGAGTTTCCCGGAAAATTCGGTGCGTCTTTCGAGCTGGGGGGGGTTATTGCTTTTCCTCGGGAGGATCATCGATGTCGAACGGCGAAACCGTCTACCGTCCGCGTGAATTATTGTATTATCAAGACAAACAAACTTTTACTTCGGGGCGCTGAAATTGCAGAAAACTTGGCGAAATTCCTCGAGCGGCATTATTAAGAAATACAAGGGAACAGAAGAAGATTCAGCTGGAAAGCGACGCCACGCGCAATCCGAGCGTCCCTTTCGTCCATTGTGCAGAGAGTAGCGGCGATGAATCTTTCTAAATAACTTGGCATGCAAATGAAAGTGTTGTGAGAGAGGCTCTCCTCTCTCTGCAGCGGCTTCGATGTATATAAGCGAGGAAAAGGAATAGCGCTTTCAACTGCGCGTGTGCCCGCAAGGCCATCGGCGGTAGCGACTTTTCATATTTGCCTTTCGTTCCCTCGTTTAAACCCGTCAATCACTATTCAATATAACTTTTATGACCGATTGCCATCACCTATTTTCCCTCTGCAATTTTTTCTTATCGCGTTAATGTACTCCGCGAAAAGGCTCGTGTGATTCTTCGCGTTTGATGCATCGACTAATAATTGCTTGTCGGAATATTGTGCGGTAAAATTTTTCTTCAAAAACTAAAGAACGTAAATACTTGCAAGTTTTGTGCAGTACAGTTCTTATTGTTATTTATCGTTAGAATTTTTTTTTAAAATGGCCAGGAAAATATAATATAGGTGGGGAAACTCGGTTCGTTCATTTCGGTTTCGGACCATTCTGGAGCATTTAATAGATTGAACATAACCTTAAAGCAGTTTTAAAGCAGTTCCAACTATACTTAACCACACAATTAAATGCATCCGAGTACTATAGACAGCTTTCAAAAATACAAAGAGGCGTGTAGCATAAACTAATAAATCATTTATAATTTTCCTTCCACGAAAAAGTGGGGGAAACACAAATTTTCCTTTCCAATATTCTATCTCTAACAAATTTTCTTTATGAAATAATCTTGAAAATACTTTAAAATAAGATACTACAGAATTCATTCTATTTTTTTTTTACCCTTTATATGCTTCGTAATATAATAATGATCTGAAAAAACGTTTCACAAATCGAAGAACAGTATTTTCACCTTTTTCCCACTTTCGTCCGTTTCAAAAACAAAATACCCATTAATTATTTGGAGAATGGAATCGATTTTCACCAAGGCCAGTTTCGTTTATCATTATTTTTTTTTAAATATGAATAAGCGTTCGACTAAATTAAATTGAAAAATATCGGTTCTTTTTTTACTTATTCGCGGGCTGTATTAAAATCAATATTCAATGTCTTTTCAGTATAGAAATCAGGTGAAAAAAATTATTCACATCTCTATATTGGAATAAAATTCTAGAGCGCTTTCATTAATTCAACGTTTCTCAGCCTTTAGGCCCAAAGTCGTGCCGCTGAATCATCGGGAAATATCAAGGCACCCTAGCCAGAAAAGGCCCACTGTCGAAGAAGTGGCTCTCCGATGAAAGAACGAAAGAAAGAACGGCCAGGTCCGCTCTCCTCTTTCTCCTCTATGGCGCGCGGCGTTTTCGGGGTCGTATATTAATGGAACCGTGACGGCGCACACCGGAATCACGCACGACGATCGTAAGCGCTTGTGGGAATGGGGACTCGTTCCATCTCTCTCTCTCTCTCTCTCCTCCCAAACTCCTCCGGACGGATCGATAAGGCCTCATCGCGTTAAAAGCTCGTCGGCGCGCAATTTTCCGCGGGGTTCGCTCCTTCGATTGTTCGATCCCAATCTGCCGGAGAGAATAAGCAGCTTTCACCTGAAAACTTTCGCAGCTTTTACCTTTTATTCAATTAAATCATCGCCGAGCGGCACTGCTATATACCCGTTTCCGACCGGCCTCCTCAACTCCAGTGCTCTCGGCTTTTCAAACGATGGTGTACAGGGAAATCTGCGTCGGCTTTGCGAGGCAATTTTTTGATTATCGATAACGCCTAACTTTAAATAAATCATATTTGCTTTCTATTGAATTTACCAGGCGACTTTATTGAAAAAAAAAAACTCTCGAAGTGGGGAAAGTAGAATTTTTTACGAGTCGAGCGATAAAAGGCTGCACTGCAGTATTGATATTAAATTTACGAAATGGCGTGTAAAAATAAAAGCGTGTTGGAAGGTAATTGTCGCGGTGCCAAAATTCACTGACCTGCGCGTGACTTTGAATAATATAATGTGCACTTTATTTACCGTTTTCACTACTTATTGATAATGCCTCGAGCGAAACGTTAACTTTTTTGCGATTATTTTCATTTATTTCACTTACAGAAAAAGATCGTCTGCGCGGCGATGTTCGCTTTTAAAAAGAACACTAATTCGCTGATGACGTAATCGAATGGCCGCTTAATTTGACTTTTAAAACGTAATAAAATGAATAATTTGCGCTTCTGAATTCCAAGTTGTCTAATAAACCCAAATTTTTCGAGTAATTCAGTAATGGAGGAATAAGGCAACGAAATAAAAGACCGATCGAAGGTCGGGGAGCCGGGAAATCAGTATAGAAAGTGCTTCTCTCCCAATGGCTTTCTACTACAAGCAAGATAGCTCCGGAGGAATATTGACCGAAATCCCGACACACTATACACTTCTTTTCGTAAGACTTTTGTAATGTGCGCCCTCGATGCCCGCCACCTTATAATCTGAGAAATTCACCGCGAGGCATCTTGACCTCTTACTCCTACTCCGTTTTTTTTTTTTTTTTTTAGAAAACGGACTACGAAATTTCTCGTACAAACGTTGGCCTTGCCGTCTAGCCCATTGCCACGTCGCCTTTGGACGCTCTTCTTTTTCCTTCGGGGGAAAACTCACCTTCGGATAAAAGTATATCTTGAACGGGATTGAAGAAAAAGATCAGCCGTATTCTGGGGATTTTATTTGCTTACTTTGTCAATGCAGCAATTTAGAAAACAAATTGAATTTTCAAATCTTATTTCGAAATATTTCAATAAAGTATCCAATGACGAAGTATTCATTTTTAATGTCACCATTCCGTAGAAACTATTAATGTAGAAGCTATTTAATATTGGAAATGTTTCTTAAATCAATTTACTTATCATCTTCGGAACTGTTTTTAATTAGTACGCATGTTAAACATTTTTAAAATCACGGTACAACTATTATACATATAGTAAAATTACTTTTCGAGGGACAGATAGTTTTAAGAAACTGTTCGTCGAAATTTTGTGCGTCCCTGTATTTTTTCTTCTGCTTTACGTCTCTGCCAAAATGTCGGTAGCCGTCCATTGGAAATTGGAAAATTAAACTTTCCAAAATTTTGAAACTGCACTACTCAAAGAAGAAGAAACCGTCTCTACACGTTCTCTCGAATAATCTTTGAAAAATCTTCAAAATCTTCTGCTTCGGGCCCAACGGACGCAGCACACCCATAATCTCCCAGGTAAAAGCGCCCCCCCCCCCTCAAAATTTCAGCACCTGCCGAGGCCCGATCCTCAGGTCTATGCAGGCAGTAAATATAGACTCGGAGGATCGAAAGGTCGCCGAGAACGAGGGACGACTGGAATATACTCAATGGGAGAGCCTCGACTCGAGCCTCGGCCGTTTAATGACGTGCGCTAAATAACAATAAGGCTGCCGTAATTATGCAAATGTCGCGGAATGCTTATGTGCGAGGCGGCAATTTTTACCCGATCCAATATGAAAAAGATAGGAGAATTGTTAACCTGCTGTTTATAGGCGAACGGATTGTAAACTTGACTTTCAGTGACTTATTGCAGGTATTGACGTTGTTATAGCCGCGACTAATTTATGGTCAAGCTTTTAATAGAGGCGGGCGTATATAACGATTCAAAAGTACTTTAATAGCAATTTAGTGTAAATGAGGAAAGACAATTGATTATCTCAAGTGTTATTTTCGTCGCTCACCCACATTTATTGAAGACGCGTTTAAAAGCTTTGAATATTAATAAAATAATTTAAGATCGCTTCTATTAGTAAGAAGCATTATTAATTTTTTAATTTGTACGATAACTGGTTTTTTACACAGGCTTGGTACATTTAAGGTCAACTCGTCTAACAATAGAGCCAAAGTTTCGGCGAGTAAATCGAAAGCAAATTTTGCGCGGCTTCTTTCCCGCAGCCGCTACTTGAAAGTCGAATTCAAAAGAAGTGCACGCCGAGGACGCTTCACTTTTAAGAAAGTTCAACTCAAACACCGTTAAAGGCGGGAGTTATATGTCTCCAAAGAGCCGGGAATCTCCTTGAGTTTGTATCGCTCGGGAGAAGCGGCTCATAATTGGCGCACGAAAACTTTCGCCGCTTTTCCACGGCGCTTTTTGCTGTCTCTCTCTCTCTCTCTCTCCGAGCGCCGCGGTACTTGATACAGGTCACGTAACTTTCTCGAGTCGCGCCGCCGCCGTCGCGGCTGGGTTAATTCGCTGCGAGCGAGCGAGTTACGTCAGGGAGGCGCAGACGCCCGTGCGATCGTTGAACGCCCACGCGGAGAAAATCAGCACTGTCGTATAGGGCTGAACAATTGATGCAGTAGACGCGGACGTTGAACTGGACGCAACGACGGTTCGTCGAGGCGGGAAGGAGGCGTCGAAAGGGGAACTTGGCGAGGGTCCTCGTTTATTCATGACCGAACTGTGGATTGCATATAATTTCTTATCTTGGAAAAGAAATTGAAGACTATGTAAGTGGACGATTACTTTGCGGAATTATTTCTAAATATTTCATAAACTGTTGTGTAATTTTGCAAAAACTGGGAGAGCAATCGATGGGACGCCTATACTTTTGATAAAGTATTGAAGACAAAAATTGGCTGCCATAAAAAATTGAGGAATTCAGGCAGCTTCGTTGCACGAAAAACCTCTGGCGAAAAAGCGACTTTCTCTTAAAGACCGAGGGAAAGCAAACACGTTGAATTCTTTTGTTTCAATTTCAATGTTTTCATGCCGCTGTCGTCGGAACTCCCCAGGTATCCTAACCGAAAAGCAGGTAGACATTTATTGTGGCCGAGCGCCGCTGTTCTTTTAATTCGGACCCCGGTATACATCGGTTATAGGTATGTGCGAGTGCGAGCCCTGCTTTGTTCCTCCCGGAACCGTACGGAGAAAAGTGGGCGACGCCGAAGACAGGACGAAAAAGAGACGAGAGAGAGAGAGAGAGAGAGAGAGAGAGAGGGGCGAACGGAAGAAAGGTGCTGACGAACGTTTTCAGAGCGCTGCGGCCCAGATATTTTTTTTGATGCCTCGGCTGTGCTCGATCGCAATAGCCGAGAGAGGTCTCCCTCCTCCGACAAAAAGCCCTCGATTCTTTTTCGACGTCCCGCGCCGAGAGACGCCGCAGCTCGGAACTTCTCGTCAGCCGCGCAATGACGAATCGTCGGGCAAAATATACGCTTTGCTGTTAAGCGGATTCATTAGTCGGTATGCGGCACGGAAATTCGAGCCGATATAGAAGCGGATCCCGCATGTGGGCCGCGCGAGCAACAACGGCGCGCGCGCAGCTGTTCCCCAGAAACTCGTCTCCCCTAACAAGTTCCAAAAATTACGCTCCACGGGCGAAACTCGTCCCTCGAAAATCATCATCAATATCAGTCGGGATAAATCTCGTTACCCGCGGCTCGAAACTCCTGCTCGAGCGGCAACTTTCTGCAGCTCGGGACGGTTTTAAGCTGACGCCGAGGAAAGCGTCTTTGACTGCGTGCACTTCCTTCCTGTTTCTCTCGGGATGATGTGAATTAAAATTGTGCTCTGAAACTCTTCGTCCGCCGGTGGCGGATGCGTAACGGGGAAGGCACTTTTCAAACGAATCGCGCGACGAAGGCATAAGAAAGTTTCGGTAGAAAGCTGTATTAGTAATAAATTTGAAGAGCCCGGCGAGTAAAAAGGAGGCCTTGTCTCAAAAACAAAAAAGCGCTGAAATAACTCGGGAGAGAGAGAGAGGGAGAGAGAGCCGCGGCGGCAAACTCCATTAGCCCGACGCAGGTATAGCGGTAGACGGGCGGGTACAAATGCGAAAAGCCGTAATTTCTCCGGTTGGCTTTTTGTGCGCGGCGACAGTCGCATGTAAATCGGCCTGCAAAAGAGTCTGAGCGTCGCGAGCGAGGGCCGGAAAATTAATTCAGGCACCCCCTCCCCCTCCGCCGTCGGTCGTAACGCGCATCCACTTTTGTGTGCGCGCGCGCGCGCGCTATGTGTTTTTTCAATTCCTTTTCTCTTGGCGGAGAGAGAGAGAACCGGGGATTCCGGCGCGACGCAACGCAGACGTGGAAAGTTGTTCGATTCGCTAATAAGCGCTCGGAGTAGAAGGAGGCGAAATCGCGGTGGATGAATTATTTATGTTTGAATTAGCTTGACTCGTTAGCGAGCTTTGAATTATTCTCCGAATATGCATCGGTAATAGTTTGCGCGATAAATTTTATCACTTAGCCTTGGTTTAACCTTCTTATCAACAAACGGCGGTCCGTTAACGCCCTCGAATTACTAAAATTGTCGTATATTCCGCCTGGTAGACGCAAGCTCGAACTTGATGCAAACTCGGAATATTTGCGTGCGTAAGAAGTAGACTAACAAGGGGAAAAAGAAGCTGCTGCTCTGCGAGAGAGCCAAGTAGCTGATGTTTATCCGCGCGTTTCGGCTGCTCGGTTAAAAGAATAACATAGATCGAGTGGCATATCAATTTTTTTTTTTTTTTAATTAATCTTTACGCAGGTCCAACTAAAGAGAGGTATTTAAGCACGTGATATTTTTTTTTTGAAAATGACACGACACCAAAGACACTCTAACAAAAAAACTCGACACGCCTTTGTCTTTTCGTATGTATAGATATTAAAAACAAAGGCATGTAGAGTTCTTTTTGTGTAGAGCATGTTCGGTGCCAACGTATGTATTTATGGCAATATCTGTTAACGTTCAATTACAAGATTTAATACTATATAAATGTCTCTATCATCTAACAATACAATACCAAGAAAATATCAGATCGCTGTTAACTCTTTATATATCACCTGCAGTAATTATTGTACATACATTAATTACCAAATCCATTCTGGCGTAATGCGTTTCAAAAAATAGACGCGCATTCGAGCGTTATTAATATACAGTTTCGCTCTGACCCTGCAGAAGCATCTCTCCGAAACCTTTGAAATATTCAATATAGGATCGATGAAAACTCGGAACTTTACTGCTTGTTGCTCGGCTTGTCGCTTTGTTGACGTTATAGTTTTGCATTAAAATATTATTGAATATTCAATTGAAAGCAAAGATTCATGTAAATATTTTTTGTAAGTTGCTTTTGTGCTGCTTGTTTTATAATGTTTCAATTTTCCAAAAGTTTACTGCTGAAGAACGTGTAAAAAAACGACGTGTGTTAAAAATTACAAGCAAAATAAAATTTGAACTGTTTTACTAAATTTCCCAAGAAGCAGAAGTCGTTGAACGAATAAATTAATTCCTGGTCTACAAATTGTTTCATATATCCGGTAATTTCTGAATTTTACTAAATTTTCGAAGAAAAAAAAACTCGCGCTATTCCATTAAACGCATCTTAATAAGAGTAAATCTATGGAGGAAAACGCAGTGCACACGCGAAGACAAAAGTAGAGAAAAAGAATAAACAAAGAGGATGTCCGTTCTTTGTCGCTGCTACAATCGCTCGATGACGCAGGTATTTATTTGCTCGCGTTTATATTGTACATGCTTGTTGGCGCGCAGCATCCAACTTATTAAAAGCGAGTGACAAGGGGAAAAGCTTCGGTGTCGCTCTTATCGAGCGAGACTGAGAGTGCTTTCGTTTGAATGAAATTTGCAATTGACGGGTTTTGCGTTTTCGTGCGGAATTTCGATTCTGGAACAGTGGCACGTGCCTTACGGGACGGTACTAAAGGCTGAAAATATTATGAGGACCTTTTTGCATAAGTACATACACGAAAGTCTGTATGAACAAGGCTTGGATAATACAATTATTTGCAATTAGGGTTAGTGAATTAATTACGGAATAAGCTGTACAAAGCTTCGCTGCTGGTAATACAATTTTAGCTCGTCTATAGTTATTATTAAGAGACGTTCAGTCCGTACTGCTTTACGCTTGAATTCGTCAAAGTGTGTCGTCAGAGGCGCTTATCGGAGGCAATTAGATTAGATAAGGATGATTGATTTTCAAGGTAACTTTGAATTTTCGAGAACTAGCTGTCTTGAAATTGATCCGTGAGCTGTTATCCTGATTTAATAGCTTAATTTAAAAAAAATTTATTAGAGATATACTAGTATATTTAATGCTTCTGAGTTTAAATAATGTATTTTTGTAAAGATTTTTCTTGACCCAAGAGAGTAGTTTAGTTTATAATAAATTTTGACAATGTAAAAATGATAAATTCTTGACAAAATCAAAATTATCATTTTCTCTGACGCACAATACATAAACATTTATTAACCGAAGTTAACGAGTAAAAATACTCTTTTTAAATAACTCTTAGTGCCTTGCTGCTTCAAGTACGTTACATAAAAATGTTCACATTCCCCAAGGGTCGGTTTTAATTTCTCGCTAAAAGCACACGCGGCAAAATTTAAGGCCCGTGAAAAAGTCGGTTTAAACCCGAGTTTAATCGAGGCGCGCCTACGTGAACGGCAACTTCCGTATGAATCTCGGTTGAACCTACGTACGCTTGTACTCAAAACTTTCTCTTCCATACGTTTAACAGAGAGAGCAAGAGAGAGAGAGAGAGAGAGAGAGAGAGGAAGGGGCGAGGGTCTCTCGACAGCTCGGAAGCGAAAGGGGTTTCGTCTCTTCTTCCGTCTACTGACGGACCTACAAACGGCGTTGCTGCTCGAAAATGCACCACCACCCATCACGTCTCGCTCTCCAATCGCCGCCGGGGAAAGTGCATTAGAGAATGAATATATGTATATGTACATATATGTGTACGAAGAGAAGCACGTGTATTTTGAAACATTTAACAATTGTTGTATACTTTGGAAGGGAAGGCTCGGAGTGAGATTATTATTCTGCTTTGATTGCTTGAAGCTCCGGGCTTTTAACAGTGGCTTTAATGTCTTCCAAATTTGGAATTATTATAACTGAGTGAGTTTGATTGATTCGACTCTTTGAACCATTGAGGGAGTTTTTATTAAAGTGAATTACACTTGCCAATACTCTTAGAGGTAATAGTTTTTATAATATAATGAGTTATCCTAACATCTTTTCATGCATAGTAATAAATACACAAGCCGCTTATCTATTCGAGACGCCACTAAAATATATAGATTTCATATTACGTTTGAATAAATTAAACGATCTATGGCTACGTGTCGTAAAATTCTTGTATACGAAAGAGGAAAGTTTTGAATTTAACACACAATTTTTTGCATGGGACTATAAGACATTTAAAACTGATATTTACCAGTGTTTCTTTCTCTCACTGCTTTCTAACTAACAATCTATTTCATTACATTAGCATCGTTATCAAAAAATTCTACAGCTTGACCAATTAAAAAGCAAATGAATCTCCTATCGATAATTAGAGTCGAATATGCTACATACCGGCAGTAGTCATTTAATTAAACTAAAAATTGCAAGCGAGCCGACACGTAACAGAGCTGTAATCCCTCTTGCTTTACAGCAACGAGCAAGGCGTGTGCACGCGCAGCCTGCAATTGGAAATAAATAATGAGCTAGAGTTCCGAATGATTGCAAGCACAAAGCGCAGCTAAGGTATAAAAGAACGTTTGACGGAAAGAGCTTTGCGGGCAATAAAAAGACTGGGGGGGGGAGGGGGCCGAGTCAGGCGGAGGTGATTTTGTTAGAACGACGCTGAGCGGAATGGCGAGTTCAGGCGAGGTCAGGTCACGAGACGCTCGGTCGATAGAACCCAGCTCTCCCGTTCCTCGCTGTCTCGCGCAAGCACCATGAGAGCAGAGCCACGTCCTCGCGCCGTATCTTCATCCGATGGCGGTCTATTTCGACCCCCGCCCCCGTCCTCTGCCCGCGATAATTAGGCGCGAGGACGGCCTCATTTTTCTGGCTTCGGCGCGAGGCGCTTGCCTCGCTTTCGAACGGCTTTTCGATCCTTGAGGACTAGGAAGGATGTTACTTTGAGCTCTAACGCGTGGAAATATTTATTTTTGGGCACTGATTATTATTGGGAACGGTATGCTTTTGTCTGGAATCTTGATAAGATGACTGGTCTTTTACCAAAGAGGTCACAGGAAATCTAAAAATAATTTTTTTTTAACCAGTCAAAAGTTTTAGTCCCATCAGAAAACTGCGGGTACGAATTTCGACGTCTGCCTAATCGGACGGTCAAATTACTACGAAATAATATTATACTTTTATTTGCATTTTCAACAGTTGGAAAGAAAATTATAATTTACGTTCTCTTCTAGGGGTTCGACCGACTAGATATTTAAATTTTAAGTTGGCAAATAAATAAAAATCAAGAAATTTATCCAATAAACTCTTTTGATCGACTGACAAGAAATAACTGACGCTGCCTTGGAGAGGCTGGCAATATTTTTTATCTTTTACCTCGTTCCCGGTCTTCACTCTGCTCGCCTTTCGATTCACAAGTTGATTTAACGACGGAAATAAAGGCACTTTCGTCGATTACCGGTGTTAAGGAAAAATATTAAGCTGCGCGAAAGACGACGTGAAAATATTTTTCCAGATAATAATACATAATGAGATAACCGAACGTCAACAAGTTATAGAAGTTTATATAAATTTCTATACATTTTATAAATTCAATAAAATTTTCTTGGATTCCAAGAAATAAAGTAATTAATTTATAAAACAGAATTAAATCTTTAAAATTAGAAAGTTGATTTATTTTCCGATCGGTGTAATTCGATGCTGGTTTTTTCGATATCCCCGAGTCGAAATAAAAACAAATTTATTACATTTAATTAAGGTTTCAGTGTACGCTGTCACCCGTTTTATACTGTAATATCGATTGTAAATAGGTAAAAACCTGTCGAATGAACAATACATAAGCCCGTAATAACATGTAATAATTGCCAAAAACCAATTATCGATGCTAATACCAGTTTTCATTTTCTCATATTAAAGAAACGTCACTGTCTGTAGTGACACCATTATTATATGTATTAAAATTCTTGGAAATTCGTATTATTCCATTTATACGCAATTAGTGACATCCGGAACTAGTTGGGGTTGATCGAATTTTTACAATTTTACGCCTGATTTGGTGCGATTTTATGGTTAATTTAAAAAGACTGTGATATCAAACTTTGCAATATACTTCTTTTGTTTCAAATTTAGCATTATTTTTTAACTTCGAATTACAAATAAACGAATATCTATCTATAGCGTTTCACCGAACAAACGCGAGCACAATGAGAGTCGCAACAAAGGCTCCTGCGCGAGCGTCAATATTGACGGAGACATTTTACAAACGAATCTCAATTCATTCTTTGGAGAGCACCGAGCCGTAAGACAACGAGCGTTTAATTACAGATAAACGTGTAATGAACTGGCGCACAATTAAGTCGAAGTAAAGGCGGAGGTATCGGATACGCCGCGCGTTTCAACTCGGTCAAGGCGGGAGAAGCGCCGAGAGGAGAGTCGTAGGAGGCGTAAGCAAATATCGCACCTACTCAAAGTAGAGAACAGCAGATGGCAAAGCGAACGATCGTTACGCGACGAGCTGCTGCGGCGAAAGTCAAGCCGCCCGGCAAGGAGTTTCGCAAGCTGTTGCTGCGCTGCTTCGACGAAAGTGAAAAATCTTGCCATCCTTTAAGAGTTTCAAGCGATTTTACAGCTGAGGTAACAAACGAGGAATTGATACACGTATAGCTTTCTTTTGACGAATAACTTTTTAAAATTATATTGACTCCTAATCCGATGAATATGTTTTAGACAATGTATATCAGATTAGGATATTTTAGATAAGTATTTGGACACACCAGGTTATATAAATATGACATTTTTTAAAAAACAATAACGTAAAAAGAAAAAAATATTAACTTTCAAGGTGGAAAATTTATACTGATATTTCCACTTGACAAATGTTAAATATCAGAATTTTCCCTTCCAGCAGTAAAAGTGTGTGTGTATGTGTTTGAACCAATAATATGTAACACCATTACCATTGCATTTACATATATTTTATAACTTTTATTAAAAATCAAACGATTACTTCACTCTTTATTTCCATAAATAATTGAAATAAACAAGTAAAAGAAGTAGATAATTATCGAAGTAAATTTTAGTTCATTTCTTTAATATTAATATGTACACTTCTAAGAAATATTCGACTGAAATGGAAAAACTGATAATACTTTCACCCGTGCTTTATTTCCGGCCTTCTTCCTTCGCACTTCGCCCTCTCTTTGGAATTATTTCCCGCGGAAACCAAGGGGCTGTTTTTTATATAGATATTCAATATATTCTTTTTTTCAAGAAATTCAAGAAATTCTTTAACTATCTTTTTATTCAATATAGAATTGGAAAAAACTAATTTCTTTAATAAATGATCGTATTTCGCGTAGAAAGTAGAGATACGAGAGTCGTAATGCTATACAAAATGGAGAGGCACTTTTTGAAAGAAATAAATCAGCGTATAGTCTCCTCGAAATTCGAAAATTTGAAATTCATTTTAATAATGTCGTTCCTTTGATAACCCAATTGCTAAGTGATGATCAGCCCAATTCTCTCGGGAAGCCGTCAATCACGTCAGTTTGCACTCGAGGACAGGATTACAGCCATCGGTCGTCCATTAGCATAATTCGAGCAAAATCGCTCTCGCCGTCATCGGCTCTGAAATTCCAGTGGAAAGCACGAAAAAGCGAGTATTACCTCGCGCAGCTCATCCTGCGTGCTCACTTTCAGAGGCGGATCGATTGCCCCCCCCCCCCCCCCCCCCCCTCCTGCCTTACGTTCCGCCCTCGCCGCCATAATTCCGAGACCTCCCCCGTGTGTAGACACAGGACTACTGCCAGGGACGTTTATAACTTTATGAGGCACGTACGCGGGCGCCGCTGAATTCGACGATGCGTTTGCGCTCCACTTCGACCGGCCAGATGTTGCGAGCTCTCTTCTCGGCCGAGAGGGAAGTGCTGCCTGCTGAGAGGCCGATTGCTTTTCCAGAAAGAGGAGGATACGCCGCTCCACGTAAATCGACTCTTTGCATTGGATGTTCTTACAAAAGCTTTTGAGATAAATAGTGAAAAATATAGTAGAACAATTCATCCTGCGCGGAAGTTGGTCACAGTTTTCTTGAAAGCTTGACAATTGCGCGTTTGATGACAAAATGAACTGTCCCGGGGGAAATCTAACACCGGGCGAATGGAAAACAAAATAACTCTCTGCGGCTAAATGCGAATTACAGTTTCACGCGTCGCTCTGCTTTGATTAATGCAGAAAAACAATTTATCGATTCAACAGGCCATCCTCACGTTCATAAACCAGTATGCGCATTTAAACGTAATAATAATTGTGCGATAACGCAAACATTAAAAAAAAAGTCATCGGTTACGCTGATTATTAAATGGAAGAGCCAGTAGATCTTATTCTACTTTCCTGTAGTTACGATTATTTATTTTGAGTGAACAAAGCTAAAGTCAAAGAAGTAGGGCGGGTCGGATAAACAAAATGCTGTCAATCCACTTTTATAAATATACCGGAGTAAATTAAAAAAATTTAATTAATTAAACTAACATTTCGCTCGCATGATATCGGTGGTTTGATTAAAAGTAAAACATTGATTCCAATTAATTTGATAAAGCTTTGCTTATTTACATTAAAACACATTAAAGTTAAGTGACTACTCAATATAATTAATCTACATATTTGTAATTCATTCGATTATTAAATGTAATTGATTTTTTAAGAAGTCTTCATTTAATATACAATTTAGTTATGTAATGGCAATTAGTTTAATATAAATCTCTTGAATCAATTTATAAAATATTTTACATTTTGAACGTTTTAAAATCCGTACGTCAATTCGTAAAGGTTATTATCGTTTTATCATTCTCTTAATTTGGCCACCCGCATAAATGTGACGTAAAATCGGTACTTTGGTCGGAACCGTTTAAAATTAAACGGATTCTTTTTGTCGGATAACTAATCGGATAACTGTCTTAACGCTAAGTTTATGCGTATTAGATATAAATTTTAATTATCAAATGAAGAAAAGGCGGAAAAAATGTTCGAAATATAAAAACATGTTAACTCTGAATAGGATCTGTTTGGCACATAAATTTGTTTTCTGATCGATGAATTATTTAACGAAATGCAGGTCAAAGATGACTGCTTACACGCCTATAAATCAGTAAGGATTCAAGTAGAAATAGCTCGGCTTAAAAAACGGAAAAGCAGCTCAATCCGCTCTGTCGGAGTTAAGCATGGCAAAAGCAACCGAGCTCGCATTTCCATCAGTGTAGATCAAGGTAAAACGGTGTCGTGGGTGCCGAGGAAGCTCGCCGGCGCGCGTTAGTAGGTTATAGCGATCGGAGACTCGGCGGCAATTCGGCCGACCTATCGATTGCTCGTAAGGAGCACGCGGCGCGCGAGTAAAAAGCGGCGGGAGAGAGAGAGAGAGACGCGATGCTGCGGAATCCGGGTTAAGCGCAAACTTTTCTCGATACGCTCGTCGCGAATTTCGCCTTTTACATGAATCGCTCGAATTAACTTTACGAGTTGGTTCATATTCACTTCGGCAATCGATATTGGTGTGGCAGCCCTTTTCAACTACTTCTGAGGTTTCAGTCAAATAAATTTATGATATTTCACGCTCCTTTGCTGTGAATCCCCGATACCGTTTTGAATAGAGATCCACGTGAACTGAGGAAATATGCTGGAAATCACGAAAATGTTGTGAATTCCACGCAGTACACAATGTTACTCGGATAATAAGGTATAGTCATTCGTTTACTTGACAAAGCGATATCAAGTATCCGCGTAATCTGAAAAATTTACCATTTGAAAAAAGATTTTTAAAAATTGTAATAAAAGTTTTTTTATTGTAAAAATGAAAATATAAGCCTTTTCAATACAGCGACGACATTTGAGGAGAGAAAGTTTCTATACCGGAGGCTTAAAAAGTTACAAAGCCTGCAGGACCGTTCAGAGCAGTTTTGTCAGCCTTTGTTAAAGTCTGAGTAAGTTGTCGAAAAAGACGTCTTTCCTCAGGCAGTTTTCCCGCAATCTGATGTTCGAAAAATGAAAGATTCAAGAAGGACACTAGAAAGTCCACAAGCACCTTTTCAAGGCAGGTTTTTTTTAAGACTTCTGCCTTTGTAAATTGAAATTGTACGTAATAAAGGATTTTTCATTTTCGGATTACGAAATGTGAACTGCTTTTGAAATTCATGTTTATATTGCTGTAAAATTAGATTCATTCGTTGTTTTTGTTCTCTATTAGAAAAGCGTTTAGATAAAGTTTGAATAATTTTATGATGACAAACCTGAATTGCTTCCTCCTATGGAGAAAGCTTTGTGATAGTAATTTTTGAAGTTGTTGTAAAAACATGTTATGATTGCATTTTGAGGTATCAGGAATAAGAATAAATGGTTTGCCCCATTATTTTTGTACGTATAAGGTCTCAAATGAAAGGTTTTTAGGCCAGATGTTTCGTTTAGTAGGTGTCCATTAAGACTCGTTAATGGGGCTGACGATGGACAACCCAAGGCCCAGATGCCTTGGGTACCCTCACTGTACCTGGTTACCTATATTCCGAAGCCTCAACTATAAGTTCGCTAGGGAGCAAGGAAAAACCTTCACTACGCCACCTAGCGAACAATCAGGCACCCACGAGCGTCTAAGCCCCCCCCTCCCATTCCCTCCTATAAAAATACCCACAAAATAAAGGGTGATTATTTCAATTGGAAGAAGCGAGATCTTCGTCCCTCTGCCGCAGATTTTTCGTAATAAATTTTATATATAATATAGTTTAAATTAATTTTAAAAAAGAATTAAAAAAAAAAAAAGAAATCCATAAAAACCTTTCTCTAGGCATAATATCAATCTGACGAAGCAAAAAGAAAAGTAATAGTCACAGCAGAAAAGTTGAATTGAAAGGTCGAACAGTCCACTGGCCGGACTTGCCAAAAAATTGTCCGGGCAGTACACGCACACGTACACCTACACGGAGAGAAAAAGAGTAGACAAAATTAGTATTTTTTCCTACAAAAAGAGTGACACAGTCGATTTATGAGGGTTTTTATTACTTAAAATAGTAAATTTTTGGGCACCGAACATACTCTACACAAAAAAAACTCTTCACGCCTTTGTCTTGTCGTCGATATAGATATATGAAACAAAGCTACGTGGAGATTCTTTTTTGTGTAGAGTATGTTCGGTGCCAATTTTTGTATTTAAAATAATTTCAAAAATTGCTATGTTCCATACAAAAAACTTGGAGTTTAAAATTTTTGTTAAGGAAAATAAAATGATATTTATTACATGTTTATTCAATTTTTATTGGAAGGTATAGTAATTTTATACGTTCGATAAAACAAATTGTGCCGTATGGCCGGTACAACACAACTTGAAAAAAGACATTGTATTCTAATATAATAAATATGTTTATAACAATTTACAGCAACTCGTTAATGATGCATAATATGAACCCCATGATTCCAGAAACAAATATATGCATATCAATTATTATAAAGGTAAATACTAAAAATGTATTTGATTTTGTGTAAAAAGTTCTCATATAGTTCTGATATTTAGCAATTATTTCTATTCATAAAAAATGCTATCTTTTATACTAATTTTTATCAGCGTACTCTGCTCCCCTATTCGCACGGAGAAATATTTTTACTATGTTTTCTTCTCTCCGAGTGTGTAACTGCGAGCGAACACGTGCGAGCGACTTACAGGTTCAGTAGAGAGAGAGAGAGAGAGAGAGAGAGAGTCGATTAGGAAAGGGAAGCGCGCGCAGGAAACGGTCCGAGGTCGTAAGTAGGGTCCCGAGTCCCGAGCCGAGAGCTGGGCTTGGCCGCTTCTATTATCTCGGCTTTTTTTCGCGGCCTTCCCTTTGTGCGTCTGCCTGCACTCGAGCGCGGGCCCGCCGTCCTCGACGCTCGTTTTGCTCGTCCTATTGGGCGACCTCCTCGCCGCCCGCTAAAATAGGCGGCTCTTACGGAGCTCGTCGAGATTTTTTGTCCGGGAATTAGTCAGCCCGAGAATATCCTGCGAGAGCGAATATCTTGCGCCCAAGATCTCTTTCAGCATTCATTTATTCATCCCGGCGCAGTAATTTGATTTTCGCCCCTTACTCGAGAGCCTTGGAGTTACGTTCAATAGGAAGAAAATTGAGGCAATGCCAATTCCATGATTTACGCAAAAGAACGATGGAGGCTGGTATACGTCAATGCAGAACGAAGTGAAACAAAGTTTCCGTATCTGATAAAGGTTAAGGTCAAGTTATTGTGCAAATTATGAAAACGCGCGTGCGTAAAAAAACTTGAACTTTGACAATAATTAGTAATGAAAAAAGAAAGAGGACTGTTAATTTGATATTCATTAAAAGTTTCCCGCCTCGGCCACTAATTAAACATTCTGAAGCAGTAAAAAGAAGTCAGGCCAATTAACTCGAGCGATTTATCGTGATCGCAGCAGCGAAGCTTCGGCGTTGGCGGCGACGGCGCAGCTCAGGGTTCAGTTAAACATCCTCGCATTGTGCGTCGACGGCGGTTCTCTTTAATAAATGCTTCACGCTCGATTGTTTCAGTAATATCAAGCCCGGCAAGGCCGCAGAGTCCATCGGCGGCGCCGTCGAAACCAGATTCCGCTCTCGGCGGACGCGAGAATAGACGCTCGAGGGGACGAACGCGGCTGAAGAGATTAGCCAAGGTTGCCCCGCGCCGCCGCGCGGCAGAGAGCGAGTTTTGGGCTCGAGCGGCCGCTTTATCGCGGAGGCTCCCGCGAGGCGACGCTTTTTCTACAAGTTCCTCTCGTCGAGCGTGCAGTAACAAAGTTTAAGCTTTATTGAGTAATGGAAAAATGCCTTTTTCTCTGCTCGCGCGTGCACTTTGACAAAAGGCTGTGCTTGTTATCGATAATTTTCAGGCTTGCGTAACGGTTTATTGAGTAATCGCTATTCATGAAAAAAAAAAAAAAACGTTTCTGCTAAATTATTTTCACTAGGAACTATATCTTGGTTTTTTTTATCAAATCCATTAAAACTAGAAGCGAAGCTTAACAAATGTCGCCGCCAGCGGAGTAGCGCGGAAAAGCAGCTTTAAAGCGCGCTCGTACACGAAATATTCGATAAGGCCGGCCAGTAAAATCTTAATCTGCGCGCCAGAGCTCTTTGCGGAAGTGAAACCCGAGCTCTTTTATCGGCGTGACTTTTTCGCTCGCGCGCGAGACCTTCGCTAAGGTGAATCGCGCGCTTAGACGAGTTTCCTGCTTGAAAAACGCGCGGACGTAAGCATACTTGAAGATCGGCGCGCGCGCAAGCAGTCCCGAGTATCTTTATGTAACCGAGGACGAGTGATGTCAGTGTTATACCGCGCTCGCAATAACGTCGAGGCAGCGCGTGGATTTTCAAGAAGAAGCGAGCTGCCGGGGGGGTTATTCTGTATTAAGCTTATCGCGCGAGATAAGTGGGGTTATCCTGTGCTTTCTGTTGTCATTTACGTGGGTTTGTATATCTATATTTAATATCGATATTGTAAATATAACGTGCGTTAAACTTACAGAATAACTCCCCCGGAGCCGCGGAAGCCGCTTTAAAGATTTATAAGGCTTTGAGCGCCTCTCCATACCCCGATTTTTTTTTATTCCTTCCTCGCGCAAAATTGTCCAAGAGGAAAGAAGAGAAATCTTTGCTCTGTTATCTTGTTACTTGTATCTTATTCGGCATTTTATTATATACTTTTCTTCTTGCCTTACCTTTAGGTTTCAATGTGATTCATTACAGAACAACGTTCCCTTCAAAAGTTTTCAAATTTGAAAACCTTGTTATACTTACAATTAGGTTTGTATTTGCAACCTTTAGAACTTTCTAAAAAAGTTCAATATTTCTTATTAAAACATATATTTTTAAATATATGACAAACTAGTTGGTTCTACTAGTATTTTGAGTTGTTTTACTTATTAACTTGCAAACGAAGTTTTGAAAGCATAAAATCAGTTTCAAGGGAAACTAACGAACCTCGGAATTTCAAAGTTTTACATACATTAACTTAAATTTTCAATTCTAAAGCTCTGACAAAAATTGTGAAACCGAACAGTTTTCGAAGTTTATCCTTTTACAAGAATCCAATCACTTTATAAAGTTCATTGCTTTGAAAAAATACTCGACATAATATCATTTACTTTTCTATAAATCGTATAGTTTATCACATAGCCTAGCCAATAAACACATATCAGGCTATTGATGATAAATTTTTTAAACTAAAATTACTTACTTGTAATCATAACTCATCTACGAAGGCATTCCCCTCCATGACATCAGCATCTGCAGCAAAAAATAGAAAAAAATAGCATTAGGACCCACAGAAGCACGGAGGAGAGCACGCAAGGAAAGCTAATAACGATCTAAAATGATTTAACGATATTAGAAAGGTCAATTTGGCGCTCGGCGCATGGAAAGCGAAGCTACGGGCAAGATTTTCACCTCTTGCGAGGCGAAAACGCGCAGAAAAGCGCCGATTTGAAAGTCGGCTCGCTCGGGAGATCCATCGATTTTCAATCCCGGTTGTGCGGCCGGTTGCAAGAGCCTCCTTTCAAATATTGCCGAGGTTTACCTCTGGCCGCGGCTTTTACTTTCTAATAACGATAAGGCGATAACGTTTTTGGCGCTAAATAATATCGCGGCGGGATGTGGTGATATTTTAATTAGCGCGGAATTACTTCCTTGTGCTGTGAAATTTCTACTTGGAGTAAAAGGTAGATTTCGCTTAGAAACCTGAGCCAAGCGCTCGCGGGCCACAAATTTCCTTGATGCTTACTTTCAGTTTTGACGCTGTACCCAACTATTTGGAATAAACAGAGGCACACTTTTCATTTCGTGAGATTAAAAGCTTTTAAAATGAATGTATTTATTTTATATTTTAACTTTTCGCTTACGATGATCCTAATGATTATTTAATTGTGTGCGTATTGTAAAGGCGATTGTTTGAGAATTTCTACTTCGCATAAATAAGCAGGATATCTGTAAACAGATTAGATTTCCGTAAAGGTGTCACCGTATCGTCTCGTAGACAAAATGTTTTTCACTTAAAATTCTAATAGTCTTTATAAAACAATGACAGAAAAACGAATTTAAATTGAAGTAAACGACGTCAGTTTCTTTGGAGCCTTGATTTTTCAAATAAGTCCTAACAACTTGAAAGAAAGTTTCGAAACGATAAAACTCGAAAGCAAAAAAAGAAGGCGCCGAGCAACTTGGAAACTCGGACTATAGGTATTTATGCCGATCCAAGTACAACTATCGTCGCTTAGATAAGAGCGAGCTGGAGGAGGCAATAAGGAGCGAGTCAGAAACTAGAGCTTCAGCTTACATTTCGGCCTCTCGGATGATGAGCGCGAGCAGAGCGAGTCGAGCGAGCGATTTGGACAGGGACGGCCCTGAGCCACTTGCGACAGTAGGTCAGCTCTCTTCACCTCAGTTCGCCTCGTTTCCCGAGTCTCCATTATACCCGACGACGACGACGACGACGCTCCAGACCGGCATTCCACATTTTTCGCCGCCCCTCCTTTTCGAGCAGCGGCCGAGGATAGGCCTCGAACGGAGCCCAAAGGGCTCGGCCGACTCTTTCTCCGCTTTATTTAGTAGAGCGTAAGGCCGGTTTCGAATTGTGAAATGACAATGGGAGTTTCTGCCTTTATTTTAGGCCTCATTTTTTCTTTTTAAATGTTCCATTTTATATGTAGCGTAACGAGTGCTTCATTCCAATGCAGGAAATTGGTTATTACTTCGTTAGGAAAAAGTTGCTGCGTGCTTGATGAGACACAAGATAATTTTGCAGAGTAACCTACTATTGGAGAATTGTACAATATAATCTAATAATATATGTTTTGTACAACTTTTAAACTTGAATAAATCATTATTTCGAATGCTCCACATTCAATGTAAACTTTTGTGCCGTACATTCAGATTATAAAATATTGATTGACTTACCAAGGCTAACCGAAACGGCATGTTTATTGGTTTATAAAAATTTAATTTAGAACTGTTTTCATTTCGAAAAATGTTAAAAACAATTCTGTAATATGAGATATCAAAACATTTTTTATTTTGCAAACAAACACCCAATAAATATTCTCAAATCTATATTAAAGATAAAAAAACACGACTGGCTTCTTGAAAAAAAAAATATATATATATATATATATATGTATATATAATTTGAACTCTGAATTGCGTCAAACGAGGAGCGGTATATTTCTTAAATAGACCTATTTCTAAAATTACGAAAGCAACTATCGGCGGCCAGGAGCGCTTCTGAAATGTTTTCCTTTAAAAGGCATTCGAACTGTGGTTAATAATTCTCAAAAAATACAACCTCGCCGTGCTTTCATTTAAAATTCTCATAAGCCACCTTTACGTAATCGGACAGTACGGCGCTGTTCCAAAAATACTCTTTATCGAAAGTAGTTGATGGCGTCGTTTCCTACTTTACTCGACGAGTAGAGCGTGCCATTTCCAGAGGTTAATTCCTCGTTCCAATTGAACGAAAAGCCTTTTTCCTCACAGGCCGATAAGCGATCCGACCGGGATACAGTTTTTAAAAGCGGAGCAGGCATTCTCGCCGCGGAAAGGTGAGAAGAGGCCTTGTTTTGCTTTCGAGGTCAGCGCCGCCGAGTTCATCCTTAGGAGTCGTGCGGTGCCTATGGTTATTGAGGTCCGCGGGGGTGGTGGAGGGGACGGCGGGCGTTAAAGAGACAAAGGTATATATACTCGCGCTCCGAGTAGAAAGTCGCCTGGTAAAAAGAAGAAAGTGCCGGCTTTCGAGCGGGAGATGGTCCACGACGTTAAGGGCGTCCCAGATGAAGTTAATGCTAATAAACTCTGCTGTCCCCTGTGCAAAAAAAGCGCGTCCGTAAAATGAAATGCTTCACTGACGACAGAATTTTTTAACATGGAAGTGGCTGTTGTATTATATTATAACTATTATTTATATATCTTACTGATACAAAGTTAATATAGTCTGACGCAATGATGTTAAACTAGTATTAAGATTCTAACGCAAATGTTCAACATACATAACATATTCAAGCATTACTCGAAATGCTTATACGACAAAGTAGAATAAAAAATTTTCATTAAATTTAAGAAATTGTTTTCAAATTAATTAGTCCAAGTGAACATTCAATCATGTATTTACAGAAGGCAATATGTATGGTATTATTATTTATAATGAATATTTCATAAATTGCACAAACTGAAAGAAGAATATAAGTGTATAAATAAACGTTATCAAATGCGGAACTTTGGCAACTGTGCAAACGTTTGGTTTTTACAAGAAGATGCCTTAAAAATTGAATAAATAAGCGAGCCGTCGACTTATTGTTGGCAGAAAAATGAAGAGCACACAAGTCCCTGTATACTGAGCGGATGTCGGAGTCCCTCCCGGCGTCCTTCGCCGGCATCGTCGACCAATCGTTACCTTCGACACAATAAACGAAGCAGAATTTCGTTCGATTACTGCCGGCAGATGTATTTTTCTTCTTGCCACCGGCGTCTTTCCCTCTCTTTGTTCGTCGGCGTCCCCTGGGCCTCTTAATCGCCTCTCGTAATTGAGCGATTCGTCCTCGGAAGGAAGGAGCAACACCGGGGGATTGTAAAAAATCGAGCCACGAACGTCCGGAGGAGAAAGATCACTTTCTAATTTCGGAGAAAGGCCTTTAAAATTAGAAACGATCGAAAGACAGACAAGTCGCTTCTTTTTTCTTTCTCGGCGCAATGGAGATTTGAAAGGTTCGCGAGAATCATGGTTAACGTTAATCTTTGGAATCCTTTGAATTAAGTGGCCGCGCTGAAGTTTTAATTAAGTTTCAGGAAGGACTTTAAAAGAATTTTTTTTTTCGAAACCAGTATCTGATTACGAAGATGCGAGTAGAATTTTAAATTTTAAACGTGAACAAAAAATGAAATAAAGGAAGAGTAGTCGAGACGTTTAGCCGCGTTTCACTTTTATAATATCAATGTTTACGAATTTCGGAGTTAAAAATAGCTCAATTTATCAATATTATTTTCCAAAGCAAAATATTTTGATCGGCTCTTCAATACTGAATAAAAAAAAAATCGTTATAGCGTCAACTTGATAATGTATTTTAATTAGAGCCGCAAAAAAAAAATCTTCTCTGTCGCCAAAGCAGCCCTTTGAAAAATGTCGTTAATCACGGCATCGAACAGCTTTAAACATAATCAACGCACAATAAGAGCCACACAGAGAGCGTGGAGAAGGGAAAAGAGGGAAGAAAGCTTTTCCGAGAAAAGAGCGGGTATCCCCCTTCGGGGCAGGTCAACATCGAGCATTTGGAATTCGGCGAGCATCGTGGGTGGCTCGAATGAAATAAAGAGGAACGACGGTAGGTCGCTTTCCTCCTCGTCTCGACTCATCCCTCCCTTCTTTCTATTCCTACAGGCGCGCCCGACAGATGCGAGGAAAGCGACAACTGCGTGCGCTCTTCCCTGCTTTACAGCAATGTTCGATGTCATTGCAGCGGGACGACACCGGCGATCGTTGTCTTTCGACCTTTTTGCGATTATTCATTGATAAAAGCGGGTGAGCAACGCGGTTAAGCCTCGATGGAATTTAACGACCAGTAAATTTAAAATAATAATTCTTTTTATCGCTTGCGCGCACAGATTGATTTCTGAGAAAAAGTAGAGTACCTACGTTAAGAATAAGACAGACTTTGCGTTAAACACTTATAGACTGAAAAAGATAACCAGTCGATCGAGCTGAAAATTTTCCCTTCTCTTTTGAGAATCAAAGTTTTATACGCAAAGCTGGCTGAAAGTAATTTAACTCGTCCCAGCTCGTTTTCGTCAATGGCAAAATTCAAAATCGATAAACAATTCCGCTTGCGGAGAATGAAAAAAGAGAGAGAAAAAAAAATAGGAACAAAGAAATTTGCAGGCCGGCCGATTCGCGAGGCTGCAAAGGATTTCTCCTGTCTAGCAGCCGCTCCGTTCTACCGTCGAAAATTAGAGAAAGAAACGAATGCACGACCGACTCTTTATCTGCCGAGAATGAGGCACGGAAAAATTTTGTTTGCAGTAACGCGATTCTCTTGGCAAACTTGAGGATTTGTTGAATAAATTTTTCAAGCCGAAAAGCGAGAGCGTCTAATGTTACGCTTACGTGCTTGTGTGCAGTCATTGTTGCTTGAGAAGTTTATTTGAACGGTAATGTTGTTCTGACTAAGAAAGGATAAATATAATCCAAGAAACTTTTTTTTGTTAAAGATGATCTAAAGCTTTGATTGTCTTTAAATGTGCAAAGATCTTATTATTTATATTATTTAAATGTATAAAATACATGCAGGTATATACTATAGTTTATTTGACAAATCTTTTCCTTTCCTTCCTTGTTATAAAAATCCCACGCGAGATTCGTTCGGTTCTCGACAATTTATCGATCTCGAGCCGAGGATATCGAATTATCGCTTGATTTTATCGAATCATAAAAAAAAAAAAAATTGAATAACGAAATGCGAATGTCGGCGCGCGATGCATGTCGGAATCAGCCTAGTTGAATAACAAATTCGAAATGTCGGCGCGCCGGGCGTGCTGGAATCGAATTTATGATCGGCTTGGACCTTCGAGTTTGAGATCGAATTCTCGCTTCTCGAAATTGATGAGCGTAAAGGCGACTCAATATTTGTGTTGAGAAATATCTATGAAATTTCTTTTATTGTTCATTTTCACCATTACTTTTAGCTTCGAAAACAACAAATATTATTAACTCGAAGTGCGAGTTTTGTTGAATATTGTTAAAACCTGTATTTGCCAATTTAATAACGGCTGCTCCAATCTGATCTCACGTATCAAATAATATTTTTCCAACCTTTGAACGGTCGAAATTATTCTTTGAGGATTCAAATATTTGTTTTACTTCGTTAAACTCGAATTTTTTTATAACATTTAATCAATATAAGATTCAGTAAACACATAGTTCTTTTCTTGGAATAATTATGTTGAATAGGAATATGTATATTTTGTTATACGAGTGCCCTCGCCGTATAAAATTCTGTCAAGCATTTGAATTTTAACATTAATTTTCAATATTCGATCGACAATATCTAATTCGAAGTTTGCGTCAGAATCATAGTTTGATAGTTCTGCTGTAATGAAGCGCTACTGCGAATTCCTTTAGTTGTCTTTTGATGTGCATCCTTTTCATCGAAAACCAATATCGTCCAGTACGACAGAAATATGAATAAGGATTCTCCGAATTAATAGAAATCCGACAGGCTGACAGAACCGATAGAAAGGAAAAAATTGAATATCACATCATCATTGGAATAACTCGCTTTGTGGGCCCTGGCCTGATAAACTTCCTCTCAAAAGCACTAGACGCGGGGGCCACGGCTGGGGAGAGGCGGGGGCAAAGGCAAAGGCGTCAAAGCCAGGCCTTGCAAGCAGAGCGAGCGAGCGCAAGCATAGGGAACGGGAGAATTCGCCGAAAGCCAGGAGCGGCGCAGATTGCTCGCGCTCGATACGCGAAAGGGAGGGAGAGGACGGCTCGGCAAGGCTAAAACGCGGCGGCGGCAGCTTTGGAGAAGCTGCGAGAGCTCGCCTGGCTGGGCCAAGGGCGCACGTGGAGCGCCGGCCAAGGGAGAACGCCGACCCTTTTCGCAACACGCGATTGTCTGATGCCCGTACACCGAGGGCATATGGCCGATCTTTGTTAATCCGCAGCCCCGGCATTGTGCTCTCTCACTCTCTCTCTCTCCCGACTGCTGTGCCCTTCGTGCGTCGGAAGGACACTGCAGGCAATGCCGGATTGATAGCTGCTGCCTGGGAGTATTGATTCTTGCTATCTCTGAATTAATAATTTTGCCTGTTTTTTTTTCTTTTTTTTTTTGCTTCCGCTCCTTTCAAAATGGTACGAGCTTTCAAATTTTTAATGTTTCTCGCAGGCCATTTATTTCGCCAGAAGTGGCGATACGTGCATTGATTTTTCAATACTAAACGAATAGAATAGTAAACGCAATATAAACGCTTCGAATCATCCGCGAACAAAGTGAGGGATAAAGCGAAAGTTACGCGAATCCGGCCGCCTCGACAAATCATAATTCCGCGCTCAGCGGCATTACCCTGCCACTGCCTGCGAAGCGTTCGAAAATATTGTCCTGGCCTCCGCATCCCACCGCGAGACCCGTAAACGCAGCAGCCGGTCCGTTTTCTAAAATCCGAGATGCACTTTCTCCTCGAGAAATCGGCGCAAGCTCCCTATTATCCCGGCCGCCTGCGCAATAAAGGCGCGCCGCCAAGTCCTCTATTCGCCGGGACGAGCGAGTGAAAGTCCCGCGGCATTGTTCGCGCCGAGAGGCGCACAAAGGATCGCCCTAAAGAAGCGAGACCCTCGCGCTGAATTTTCTGCAATTGCCGGCGTGCCCAGCTGCAATGGACGTTAAGTGCGAGAGAGCGGCGCTCGATCTCTCCCCTCTCGATGCTTTAATGCCTGGCTTCATTTTCGTTGTTAGGCTAACGCTGGGGTTGGTAGAGCGCTTTAATACGCAAATAACTGAATAAATTGATTCGGCTACAAAGAGGCTATGCTCTTCGAGTGGCCATAGCGCAATTAGGAATCGTTTCATCGAGAATCCATTTATTTTCTTTAGAAGCTAGATGGAGTTCGCAGTAATTATTGTCTCCCGCACAATTGCGAGGAGGGGAGACGCGACGAGTTTCGGTGATGTAATCTCCGTTGTTTATTCGTTTCTGAGTTCAGGAATACACAGTGCCGTCTATTTAAATTCTGTTTTATAATCTCGAAAATTATTTGAAACTCATTTCTTATCCTTTTACGTAACGAATGACGGGTTACGAAATCATTTTACTAATGGAAATTACTGAATGAAAATGTAATATAATCTTCGAATTATGGATTTATCAGAAACTTTGAAGCTACGTTTTATTACGCAAGAAGCCATCCGTGTAACATCTAGTTTAGTTTCATTCAATTCAACAATCAATATTCAATATTCAAAGTTAGTTAAGTTAATTTTACTGTTGATGTTTACAATATTTCTATTAAATTGCTGTTTTTATGAATAGAGATTTGTACAGCGATAGTCGATAAAGAAAAACGCGAGCCGGAAAAACAGTGCGGAAAGTAATTGTCTGCCAGTGGACGAGCTGCAGGCATCAGCTTCGACACCATTGGCTCTCGCATCGATAATCAATGAAAATTGGCCAGTCAAAGTCTCCCGGGCACTATTTTCGACGTTCACCAAGCTCTCTTTCGCCGGCGTTCGGCAAGCTTTCCAATGGTAACCCGGGTAACTATGCCAGGGACTGGGCGCGCGCGCCTGCGCACCGCGGCTCCCGAGTAAAAGTATACGCGCTCGTCGCTCGCTCGCTTTCACTGCCGCTCGCACAATCTTATCTCCCTCTCGCCTCGGCACCGTCTCGGGGCCGACGACTGTTCCGCGGAGGAAGTTTGACCGCCGGGGTGAAACTCGAGGCGGGCTTCTCTTTTTGTCCTGTTAGCGAGCGACGGAAACGAGCTGACGAGCCCCGCGCTGACATTTTACGCCAAGTTCTTTGTAACTGCACGGGAGCCCAGTTCGGCCCTCGAGATAGTTGTTCAAAGATAGGGAATTTCGTTTGGTATACCTCGATAAATAGGTATTTTTTTTATTCGAATTCGATGTTCGATTTATTTACTGATTTTCGTTATTTAAACTTCACTGCTTATTATTTACGTTCGCGGTAAAGCTTTTCAAGGTCTCACTTGCCTGCAGGAATAACGAAAAAAACTTCGGACTGCTTACTGATAGTAAGAGTTTATCACTATACTTTCAAGTTTAAATGCTTCAGAAAAGCTGTATACGCACAAAGCGCACAAGCAATGTCTTTGTGCTCTGTGTATTTTTTTTCCAAACACAGATGCGTAGTGTAATCAAAGAAATTAAATTCTTAATTAATTTGTTTTCCATTCAAAGCTTGCTTTTTACTTTGATAGTCGAGGAGAAAAAGTATTAAAAGCTCGTTCTTTCAAAGTTAATTTTTAATCAAAGTTGGAAAATACAAACCATCCTGTTCTAATCATAATTAGAAAATGACATTTCGATAAAAACACAAAAGGCACGTCTGAAAATTGACCAGCGATCAATAGCTATAATTACAAGTCTTATCCGCTGTTCAAGATTAAAGAAAGCGGGAGGGTATAAAAATTTTTAAAATTCAATAAACAGCAGAGTTTATCTCGCTTTTCTCCTGCCTAAAAGAGAAGCCGATTGCGTCGTAAAACAGCGGCTCAGCTTTGCAAAAGGGCTCATCTCGTTATTATTATACTCGCAGGTGAAAGCTCGACCATTGCTAATGCGCCCCGGAACTTCCGCGTGCCTCTAGCTTTTTTTTTTCTGCCGCGAGCCGACGAAAGAATAGAACCGCGCGAAAAGGCTCTTACGCAAGACCGGCGCTTTCTCGAGTTGGGAAACCTTTCCATTTCACTGACGGTAGACGAAATTCAGCCGGCGAGATTAAAGCGGGAGAGGATCTTCGGCTCGCTTTCGGGCATTCCTGTCGTAACGCTGCATGTTTTCCCTTTGATTATTATTAGCTTCCATTTCAATTACTGGCTTTCGGGGAAACGCGATCCGCGTAAACGGCAGATACAATTTCGCATTTATTAAGCCCAACGTGCCTGTCTGCCTTAAATCCGATTAAATATGGGTAATTGACATAAAACATCATTATGCAAAGAGATGAAAAATCAAATTTAGCAAAGATCGCATATTTAGCTTTGAAAAAGGAATATTTTCAGTTAAAACAGTGTTAAAAGCGTAATTAGTTACATCGGAGGCAACGCAACGAGTGAAAGTTGCACTCGTAAAATCCCTACGGATATTCAGTCCGCTGGCGAATCACAATAGATCCGAACCTTTGACTTTCACCATATTGTTCGGCGAGCCTGGCAATTCGTACCTCTCGAAATTTCAAAATACGATCCTCTCCCTCTCTTTCGTTTTTTACGCAGCTCTCTTCAGTCCGCTCCGACGCTGCAATATTATAAACCCTTTCGCGCCTCGGTACAAAGGAATGCAGGCCGACGTGCACTGTTCCAAGAAACTCATTTCGTCACGTCCAAATGGAAATCAAGCGAGAGCATAAGGGAAAGTTAAGAGTTTAAATTTTCCAGGTTCTTTCTGGCGCGCCGTAATATCAGACGGATAATAGAAAGCAGTTTCCCCTTTTTGTACGTATCTGGTATTCTCAAGAAAAATAAAACGACTTGATAAGAGACTTTAAATTTTTTACCAATGTTTACTTTTGAATCCGACGGAAACTTCCAAAATATTTCTCAAATGATCAGTATTTTTCTGCGCCCGAGCGGTGATTGGAGTCTATTACCAACGTCAAAGGGGAAACGTTTCCATCAAAGGTCCCCGTACAACTGCAGCTATCAAGTATACATGCACGCAGGATAGTTAAGGGATGGAAAATTCTGCCGTGCAGCATTACAATTAAATTTTAAAGATAATGCAATTACCCTCCTATCGTCCAGCTCGCCCGAAGAAGCTCGCCACAGAGGGGGCCGGTAATTGTGTTATTTGGAAACAAGGTTAAAAAAAAAAAAACGTTAAAAGCCCTCTCGTACACTAGTTTTTCGAGCGAAACGGCGTCCACTAATTGGCCTTTTAAACTCACGAACACAGGCGCGCACACGCGCGCGCCTTTGCTTTCCTCCACCGTCGGCAGTCGATCGAACAAAGTCCTTTTCATTAATCCTTTTTCAAGACTCTCTTCATCCATTTCACGGTGGGGCTTCTCTCCGCGCCATTGATATCGCCCGAGGAAAATTGAAGTAGAGCGCACTTCCCTTGGTCCGTCCCCAGACAATTTGATTTTCTAAATAAGATCTTTGCCAGAGGAGGGCTCGATAAATTGATACGCGGGGAAGCTTTCTTTCCGACTTCCGGGGAGGAATCGCGGGGGGCCAAGTCGTGCGGCGCATCAAAGGATCTCCGCGAGGCGAATTTAAGAACGGAAAATCGCTACCGCTCTAACTTTATTTGCAGCGAGTATGTACATGTATATACACGTCCGAGAAAGGATCGTTTTCACAATGTCGTAATCCAGTTTTGCGCTGAGCGTCCAGGAATATAACCTACATTATTTAATTGACCTCTATTAAAAGAAGCTGATGCAAGTATATCGACTTGGCCGAAGCCTCTAATGTGACATAGGCGCAACAACTTTCAATCCTCGCTTCTTACCCTTTCTCCTTCTTACTTTGCAACCTTTTGTTCGCAATTGTTTCGCAATTACCGAAGATGCAGAATTACAGCGCGAAAATGTAAATTTCCACGTGCAAAAACCGGCATTCCTTCCCAGTAAACAGTTAAGGACTATTTATAACTCTATAATAAACGTAAACAAAACAACGGTTACTTATATATATTCCGCAGGTAGGCTTCGCAACCCGAGCAATTCTGCCCGTCCGCCAGCAAAGCTGGTCGTAAAAAACGGCAAATAGCTCGTCGAAGACAAAAGCTCCTCCTCCACTCGGCAGGAAAAAGGTACGAGCGCCTCCGCCGCGGCGGGGGGAGAGGGCAGTCGGAAGGAAGCTCGATTTATCCCGGCAGCTAATACACATATATATCTATCGATCAATCCGGCGGGTGTCCGTGACCCGGGCGGAGATCCGAGATTCGAAGGAGAGAGTAGGTGACGCACCGCGGCTCTCCGCCGCTTTGACTTTCCAATGCGGGGCGTGGGTTCACGCGACCTTTCTCGACGGCGGCGGCGCGGCGAAAAGGAATTTCGTGAATGGCTGAGAGAGGCGAATGTGTGCCACGGAGTTTCTCAAAATATTTCGACGGCTCTTGCCCGCGATCCTGCCTTTTCTCGCCGTATAGAGAGCAATTTTTTTATTTGGATCCGACAGATGTGCGTCTGTTGATAATTTTGCGCTCTACGTGATTAGAGAGGGGATCTCTCTCTTTCTCTCTCCGTGTAACAGGACTTTTCGAGAACGAATCTGTTGTGGATGTTATTTATGTTTTCGCAATATAGGCTTGGTAAGGAGGGTACGATTGTATGTAAGCTACTTACTTAACTCACGGATCTATGAATGCTTTTCATTGACGCTTTCGATACAATATTACAATTAGGAGTTGCACAATAACTTGAAGTAAATAGAAATAGAAATTTCAATTTAATTTATTTATAAGAAACAATCCTGCGCAAAAAAGGGTTAATTATAAATTGTCGCGAAAGCCCTCTCCTTTTACGCCAATTCATTCGATCACTCCATTCCATCTCGAGCACAGCAATCCCGCTGTTCAGATATATCAAACCGCGCGACGTTTCGAAAGCGCGCCCGAGCTAATGCCTCGAAAATATGAGCAATTTGCAACGACGCGGGACAGGGTTACGCAGGCAGCTAGAGCGGCGGCTGCGGTCGGGCCTAGATGTCTCTCGGGTCACTCGGATGCCCCCCCGAGAGCGCCGAGAGTCCTTGCCGCGACGAAAGGACGCGAGAGCCTCGCCGATGAAGGTGCTTTCGATCGCCGATGATTGCTCTAAGGCTAGCCTCTGACTGTTTTTTTTTTCTAAATCGCCGAGATGAGTCCGTTCTTTCACGCGTGGCTTTGAAGCGGCTCTGCAGTTCGAACTGACTACTCGAGCTCTCGCGTATCGAAGGATCGCATGCACCACTTTCGTTCGCTTATCCGCTTGAAAATCATACTATTTGCAAAGCAGCCTTGCGCAAGGCAAGAAAGTTTCGCGCGCGCGCACAGGTTAACACATTATAAGCGAGCGATTCGAGCGCGCGATAATTACGCATTTGCGAAGCTTTTGCAATCGGCTCTGAAAACTCGTCCCCGCGCGGCGCCCGGGACGAAAATTGCAAAAAGCCTCTCTCCTTTACGAGCGCCCGACCGTATTCGGCGCCGCGCCTCGGTTCAATTAATATTTTCCCGGCGAAAAGCGAGCAATATTCTCCGGCGCCAGGCTCTTGCGCTTAGCGGTGTGGGTGCGGTCCGTCGCGGGATACGCGACCTCGCGGCTGAATGGATCCGTCAGTGCTTCGCTTCGTCGAATTAAGCAGGCCGCAGGCTGAAGTGCCTTAGATAACGAGTTCTACGGCGCGAAAAAGTACTTTTTACAGTTTTTATGCCGACAGCTTGACCATCATTGCGAATGAAATTCGCAATCGAAAAGCCGGCTTCCCGAGATTATTCTCAGCCCGCGCATAATTTCCCCGAGAGATCGTATATACCGCCGAGGCCGAAGCAGGAGAAATGAAAATATTTAAAAGACGACTCGCGCTCCAGATAATAATTTCGGAAGCGGCCGAGTTCTGAGGCCCCGGCCGGGGCGCGCGGGCCGACGATGAGCCGCGCGCTCGCATCGATATGGCAATACGGCGATGTAGGTTACAAGCGAAAACTGCTTATTGAGCATTTCGCCACGAATTGCGTCACGGTGCGCTCGAGAGTTTGGCGGTCGCGAGAGCGCGAGTCGCCGATAATTTCTTCACCGGATGCTCCGCCAATAACGAGGAGGGCAATTTTTTTTTTCTTTCGTCTTTTTAAAGCGGCGAAGGGAGCTTGATAATTGGCTGGAAGCTTTTATGCGTTTTCAGAGAGATTGCTAGGTACTAGAAATATAATTAAGCTTTTGCGTACGGAGTGCATATTTCCCTTCTTAAAAAAGTGATCTTGAAGCATTTAAAGGCTTGATTTGATTGGCCAATATAGTTCGAATGTCAGAATCAAGGGGCGCGGGAGCGCCCCGAAGCAAGTATAAGTTATATATATATATATATATGTATGAAATTATGAATTCTTTGAATTTTTAAAACCGAATATTAATTTTTAGATGTAAACAAATATATAACTAAATCTTAATAGTTTTTACAATGCTGCATAATGAAAAATATTCGAATAAATTTTGAATTCATAACCTCAAAATTGAAAATTGAATTTTCTACATGGCAGTAATGAATTATAGATAAATGAAATTTCAAAAACTATATGTATGAAATTCGCATATAAGGAATAAATTTCTAATATTTGTAATAAAATTAGAGTGCGCCTCAATTTCGCTTGTAAATGTAAAATTCAAGTATAAAATTCAAGTCAATGTAAAATAAAAAATCCAAGATGGACTATTAATCAATCCCTTTGAAAGTTTATATTGAAAATCAAGCCCGCTTACTCGTTCTTTATTCGTTAATAAAGCATCAAGACAGTTAACTTTTTTTCTGCGGCAAGAAAAAAAAAAACAAAAAAAATGTTATCCGTGAAATTCCCGAAGCAAAAATAGCGGAATAGTTTCCTGCAAGTTTTTCTCCGTACGCTGACTGTGCACGAAGTGGACCGAGACCGAGTCTTATCGAGCCCCCACATGGCGCGAGCCTTTTGTACGCGAGTCCACTCTTAAAGACCTACAATTTAGCTAGACGCGTGAATTGCATGCGAACGCGCTGCGCACAGCCGGAAAAGTAAAAGTCCACAGTCGCGTTAAAAGGCATGCAAATAAAGCAGCGAATCTCCGACGGTGAGGTAACCCTCGAGCATAAATCAATAATTAATAATACAAGAAAGCGGCGTTGCGCAACTGCAGTGCGCGCGCCGAGACGGCACTTTTATAAAACAAACTATTTCGGTCCCGCGTTTGCCTCGGCCTTTTAGCAACGAGGATACGCACTCCGAGGCGAATATTTGCTGTGCAGACTCCTGAAATCCAGAGTGAAACGAGCTACTCGTTTATGGGGAACAAATATATACGCTCGGGCGACCGAAGAGACACTTTCGCTTCTTCGGTAGTTTTCTTTGTCGTACTAATAACTGGCAACTGCATGCGCGCGCACCTTCTCTTTTATCTCCAAACGCTCGTTCACTCCTGTCTTTTTTTTTTTTCTTTTTTCAGAGCCGCAGCTGCAGAGGTAAAGCAATTTCCACTGCTCGAGAGAGGTAAGTAACGCGAAATGCTTTGAAATGAGGAAAAAGCTAAAGTTTGCTTTGAGAGAACGGCTAGAGAACCAAGATAATCGAGTTACGCTGCAGTGAAATTCAGAAGTCGCGAAAGCACTGCACGCCAAAGGACAATTCGTCTGGCTTTCACGCGAGGTGCGATTGTTGTGTTATTGAGTCTGCAGCGTGCGATACCGTACTTTACAGCGTGGAAAACGTTAATGTATTCGATAGAAACCCAAGTGTTTTTCGCAATTTTAACCGGCAACGAATCCGAAATTCGTCAACTGCTGTATTGGATTACGTCATTTACTCTTAATTGAAGCGAATGAAATTTTAATAAGCTAACGCTTGCGATACGCCGCACTTCTCAGCGCTAATTATTCTATTTATCGCTCTCGGAGTGAAATCTTAATCCGGACTTTCTAAATATTTAAAAGACAAAATTGTTTGAAAGTTAATGATGTGGGTCAAAGAAACGAAGCGGCGGTACTCGTTGAACGAAATTGTGGGTGAAACTCTCCCGCCGCCGTGACACCGGAATAAAACTTAAATTAGAAATCTCGAAGATCGAGAGCCGCACGCAGTCGCGGACAAAAAAAAGATCGAACAAACCGAAATTGACGCTCTGCCTGTCAAAAAAGGGCGCGAGACAGAAGCAGCGGCAGCAGCGGCAGCAGCAGCCGATGTAAGTCATAAGAACGTAACGCGGATTCGATCGGGAGAACATTCTAATTTCGCCTAGTTGAGTCGGTTAGTTAGTTACGATCGCCTACTTGCGGACAAACCGTGCCGACGATATAGGGTTACCAGTTGGCACGTTACTTTCTAAGCCTTCGTCTGACCCAAACTCGGGCGCGCTCGCGAGACATAACCTCCCACGCGCTGGATTTCTCTACCGACGCGCGCGAATCTCCTCGGCGCGATTGCTGCGAAATTTTACATAATCGCGTCGGGAAGAGAGTGTTTTCTGAAAAATTTTCACAAAAATAACGCACGACGCCGTTGAAAGTTAATGCTGCACAACGGCGAGTATGGAGCTAATGTTGCGAAATTAATAACTGAATTCAGGTCGATAATATTAAGTATATTTCTACGAGATAAGTTGCAGCGGCGTTTCGAGTATTTATTGTGGGGCACGCATGAATTCCGTCGGTGTACAAACGAACGAGGGCAGATGTAGAATAAATATAAAGTAATGAATGTACATCCGGCGTGCCGCCGCCGCCGCCGCCGCCGCTACGCCCACTCGTCATTCTCAACTCCTTTATCTCTCCAACTGTATTACAATGACGAAACAATAAGGAGAGGTCGATTGAGGACTCGCGCTCTAAACATCTCATTACTCGGTTGTATAGGCTACAGCAGAATTCTGTCTGGAACTTTTATTTTGGACAAAGATGCGAGAGGTCTTGCACTCTCTCTCTCTCTCTCTCTCTCTTTTCATTAGTTTTCGAGGAAAAATGCAGAGAGGTATTTAAACGGAACCCCTTTTAATGGAGGATGACCTGTTAATTTCACTCTGAAAGTAGTTTTACTGAACCTATTCATCGCTTGCCTCAAGTTTTCGAAAACTTTTGGTTATTAATATTTAGCCACGTTATTAGTTGAGTCAATCTGATCTTATCTTTGCAAAATGTTTCCCTTGCCTTTTGTTTAACGTCTGAAAAGTATTTATTGTAATAGAGCTACTGATGAAAAGCAAAAAATCGACAGTTAGCTTCTCAGTTTGCGATGAGAATGACATATTAAGCGACTTTTTACTTCTCCTCCTAACTCGAGCGCCGCTTATTGCTTTCACACACTCCCCACTCCTCTTTACATTTTCAAGCACCGCAAAGAGGGTTAATGCGTTCTATACTTGTAGCGTCAAAGCACCGTTCCAGAGAGCGTATTAATAGAAGCCAGATTTGCCGCGCGAAGCTCCTCGGATATTTATTTGATCTAAGCCTCTGCGCTCGGGAATGAAAAGCTTCATAGAGAATCGAACCGAAGGCTCCACTCGCATTAGCATAACCGCGGACATGAAAGTCAGACCTTGTCGACTTGCTAAGTGTTAAACATTATTCCGTAATGTTGCTGATGAACGACACTGTTTATAAGACGGAAAGGTGGCCTCGCGGAATATTAGAGGCAAATTCTCTGTCTGAGCAGTTCGCCGGCAGGATTCCAAAGAGACACGCTGTGCGAATACAATGAACGATTGCTTTTGAAGCTTCTTATTGAGTCACTCGGCGTTCGTCGCGCTTAATTTGATTTCGCGCGAACTGAACAGAAATTATCGAATGGAATATTGCGAAGACAAACGTTCAGTTTCAATAAATAACGTAATAACCAAGTCATGATATAACGAAAGAAGAAAGCCGAAATCGTGCGAAAAGCGTCGGAAAGCTCGCTCGTCGACGCGCTTGATCAATTTTCCGCGGACACCTCGTACAGCCGCCTGGCTCTCCTCGAATTCCGCTCGCATTTCCGTGACGCAGAAGCGAGCCAGGCTCCCTCCGGGCGCGCCTCCCTCCGGCGATAAACTGCTTTCGCGTGAACGACGCGCCTCGTCCTCGGGAGAGCGAATGGAGATTCGAACGGGGGCTAATGGAAAAAGCGCGATAATGAGCGGGAGGCTCGTCCTCCCCCCGGCGACGCCCCCGAATGGAAGGATACGCAGCCATCCGCTTGGAGCCCGCGACCCTATTTCGAGCTAAGCCACTTGGCATTTGCATATACGCTCCCGACGCTCTCTCTCTCTCTCTCTCGAAAACCTTCGGCCCCCGGCATTCGCCGTCTTAACTAGAGCAGAACTTGATAGGCCGCTTTACCGACGGCTTTACCGTCGTAACCCCCCGAAAAGCTTTCCGCTTTGCCGGATGGGCCTTGCTTCTCGGGAAGATGCAGCGCTTTTATTCGGTATCATATCATTACTTTTGGGAATTAACGGAGATGCGTCGATTCTTGAAAATTATAGCATACGGTTGCGCCGCTTTGATGCAGATGTACCGGAATCGAGTAAATTTCATTAAAATTCGTATTGATTCAGCCTTCGGCTATATAGTTTGATAACAAACATCGGGCTGAATCCCTTTAAATGAGTAACTGTACTCGTCGGTGACGATTTGCCGCCCGGCGCTGCAGGAGAGGTCGCGGTATTGAGGGAGCGTCATCCCACACCTCTGGTTTCTCGTTTCGCGGTGTCCCCTTGCGAATTTCTTGTTCGAACGAACGAGGGCGGAAGATCATTCGTTTATCTCAAGTTTCCCGATTAGCGCGCCGCTGACGCGCGGGCTGCTTTACGTTGCGCGCTATTGTTTCAAGATGGAGCGTCAGAATTTAGCTTAATAAACGATGTAGCCTGGCGTCCTGGATGAGACATAGCCGTCGGGAGAGAGAGTTTTTTTTTTATTGCGGAAACGGATTGTCTGATTTTTCGCAACTGCTACGGCAATTGTTTCCCGCGTCTGGCCAACACAAATTAGAGCTGCGGCTTTCTATTTTCGTTGTTTGGAGAGGACGTATTCAAATTTATTCGTAGAATTTACTCGAAGGAGTATACGCACTTGACTTTGGTTGGATTTATTTTTTCGATCGATATGCGACCGATGATAAATTAAGGTCAAGTTGACTTCTTTCATTGACTTTCATTTCCTAAGTCAGGATTTTCTTAAAGAATACACGATATGTGAGACTAATGAGTCGTAAAGTCCTTACTCAATATGGCTTAAAATGGCTGTAGAAGAGAAACTTATCAAGTTAACTGAGAGTTCAAAATAAAATTTAAAAAAATTAATAACTAATTTATAAAATGTGAATATCTTATTTCTACACGCCTCGAAGAAATTATTGAAGTTTACTTTTGAATAATAACTTTAAATGGATCAAATTCGATTGTAGTTTTAAAACTGTCTTGCGCAAATTTTCGCTTTAAGATTACTCCACCCAAATCCTACCTATCCATCTAAAAAATTAAAGTAATTATTTACAAAAAATTGAAAACAATTAAACTAAACAATTTTCTTGAACGAACAGAGTATAAAAACTGAATACGTTTGCTGTACAAACTTTTTTCGAAGTTACTTTATCTAATGCACATGAGATACGTCTGAAAAACGCGCTTAAAAAACGAATAGTGCAGTATCAAAAGTAAACTTGAATATTAATTTATTCTTCTCCCATATTATACAGCCCAGAGATTGTGAAATATCCCTAAAGCAAGTCTCGTTTGTCTGAATCCGCCGAGAGGGAGGGGTGAGTAAACCCGTGGGGTCTTTTATTCACGGGATCTCCTTCCATTCGTTGCTCGATATTGCATTACTGAAAAGCGAGAGGGGCGCCGCTCACGAACCTACAAAGGGTCTCCGAAGATGACCGCAAAGCAAGAGAGAGGGGGGACTACACACGACCGGGAGAGGAGAAGAGAGAGAGAGAGAGAGAGACTGGTGAATTAATAAGAGAGGGCAGGTAGGAGCGTGCCACTTTGTCCGCGCGAGAAACGCGGTCACAGCCTCGGCACGACGAGCCCGTCTGCGCGAGTCTGTGTGTACACGTAGCCTCTCGCAGCCTTTGGACTTTTTGAGGGACTTTGGTTTTTTACGGGCGCGCTAAGGGCTGCCGATAAATTGGCGGCCGGAGCGAATTAGCGCAGCCTCTTTTTTTCGCGCGACCTGAAAAGCTTGACGGGGAGAGCGAGTGCACGAGGCACGCAGAGATAATTCTGAAATTTACGAGAGCGCAAAATTAGGGCCAATAAATCCGTATGCACGAGCTCGGGGCCTGTAACAATGTAAACACACTTCTTTTGAGATAAGCCGCAAGCTATGGGAGAGGAGAGCTCTTAAGCAATAACGGCCGCGTTAACTGCTCGAAGTACGATGTTTGTGTAACGTGATTATCAATTAAACGTACATCATTGAACTCTATGGGCGATGTCTTCTTTCAATTTCAAACTATATTTACTGTAAGGTGGAACATAATTTATTGAAATGTTTAATTAGCTTTTCGATAAATTCCATTCTTTTCGATCAAGAATTAAAAAAAAAATTAGTTTCATAAAAACATGTACACTGAGAGAAGAACTATAGTAAAAATTACAAATAATCTTGTAAAAATTATCATACTATCTGGTAAAGCCACAAGAAACTGTCAAAACTCAAAAAAATTATTATATTTTGTAAGAAATTTTACTATACTGTTTGGTAAATTTTTCTTTAAAGTATGGTAATTTTTTTTTTTTTTTTGACAGTCGTTGGTGGCCTCAGCAGGCAGTATGGTCATTTTTACTAAACTTTTCTCTCAGTGTAATAATAAAAACAGCAGCAACAACAACAACAAGATAAATTATCAACTCGATAATTTCTAAAAGTATCTTGAGGCTCCGAGCGTTACGCGAAAGATATAGATTGGGGGATTTTGAGAAGGAAAAGCGGCGAAAAGCGAGTGAGGTCAGACGGCTCGATTTCTCAAAGTCTCGACATTACGATAATCGCGTCTGCCCCCGAAACCCTCATACCTTGATACACGCGGAGCGACACCACTCGCGCAGGCCAGAGAGATATCTACTTTTCCGCGGATTTCTCTAATTGAACTAGTTTTCGAGATGAGGTCTTCGGTATACTGGAACGCGCGCTCTCTTTCTCTCTCTCTCTCTCTACGAGGGGATCTGAGACGCCCACGAGGCGACCGATTATGCAAACGACAAAAGGCGGGGGAGGGGAGAGAGGGCCGGATGTGTTCCGACTTTCTAACGTCGCGCGCGCCGTTCTTCGCCCGTCTTTACTCTTGCTTTTTTTTTTCGGCCAAAGTAGGTGATGCAGAGAGGAGCGTCTCGATGAAATTCGCTCGCGTTTGGCAACGTAAGAAAGCGTCGCGGCGGACCGGCTTTTTTCACTTTCTCGGCGAGCGATTGAATTTTTAATGGATTTGCAGCTGGCGGGTGTAAATTTTGAGGAAACGAGCGGGAGATTCTTCGCTTTGGATTACCATTTTTGCTCGGCTAAACTTTGGATTATTCGAATCCTCTTATGAAAAAGTCATGATCTCGGGCAACGAGGCAGTTTTAAGCTCGATGAGATTGAAATATATTTAAATTAAGATTAAATAAATGAAGAAGAGCACAACCCTAGTAGAGACTGAAAACATTTTTGAAGTAGTTAATGGCCAAGTTTTTGAAGTTGTTAATGACCAGAGTAGTTATCGGCCAGAAAAGGAGTAAAAATGTGTCGATTTTTCGCCCATTAATGTAACGTTTTTTCCAATGTTTTTCAGGCATTAAAAATGGAATGAAGTCTCCAATTGCTATTTTTCCGCTAGTTTTCCAGCATTTCCAAGCTAGTTTTATTGGCC
>UCOM01000588.1:0-70879 GCA_900474385.1 Ormyrus pomaceus | reverse complement strand
AGCAAAGCGGGAGCCGAACGTCGCCGAATCCAGTCGAAGCGCCCCGAGCCATGGATCGCGCTCGATGAGAAGACAGTGAAAGAGAGAGAGAAGGTTGTCGCTCTGACGACTCCCGGAGCACGAGCCAATGCCGCGCCACCGTGTGCTAGCGTCAGCAGCGCCAAAGCAAGCCTTCCCGATCAGAAAAGTAATCAGGCTACCTTAGTAGTTATGTAGGCTCTGAATAGATGTGCCTGAAGTATACTTCAGGCGCCTGTACAGGGGTGTGACGCGGTGTTATTCCGGGCCTGTATAACTTCCCGTGAAAGAATTTAATGTTTTTTTTTTTAATTCAGGGAGTTCTAAGGCTTTTAACAGACTACTCCTTCATCGTCACTCCGATCGACCGACCCGACACGGAAAGTTTTCGTATAATTCGGTGAGCACTGTTAGCATGATTAGTTTGTACAACTCTAATAATATGCTGATAAATAATGACTGATTATTTTCGTAACAGTAAACCTTCATCAAAATTAAGAACCAGAAATTACCGACATAACCTACAATTGGTGTCTACTGTAGGCATTTGCAATAATGAAGTTTTTTCTAATAGTGATAGTGAAAGTAAAGAAAAAAAAACAAAAATAGTGAAATCTACATTCAAAGATATTATCGATGAACCAATACAAGAGAACGTAGAAAATAACTTAAACGCTAATTACATTAATGAACATAATGATAGATTTTCCACAGATGAAGAAAGTGATTGTGATTTTAGCCATGATTGTAATGACAATGATAATGATAGTCAATTCTCCAAAGATATACGTGATTCAAATATTGCAGATGATTTAAGGAAATGGGCATGGAATTACACTGTCTCTTATCAGACTTTGAATGCTTTATTGAAAGTTTTAAAAAAATATCACAAAGAACTTCCTACTTCATCAAAATCATTAATTCAAAAGTCAGAAAGAAATTTTAAGATTCAAAAGTTTGATCCTGAAAGTTTAACCGATAATTCAGAATATGTCTATTGTGGAATTGGTAAACAATTGCAAAGAATAGTTCATTCGAATTTTCTTGAAAATTGTATTATAAATTTAAAATTTAATGTCGATAGACTTCCACTTTTCCAAAAAGTAAGTCAAAATATCTTTAATTATTTTTATTGAATCTATTTTCATAATTTGATTATAATTTTTAATTATTTATAAAAAAACCATTGGATTTGTACAGTAAATTCAAAAACAAATTTATTACAAAGTTTGAATCATTTTTAAAAATTTTTTCATAAAATCCGAAATATTTTATCGGGTTTTATGTGTATATATATACCTTTTCATCGAGTTTTATAAGGCTTTGCCACAGGGTTGTATATTTAATTAAAATCTATTTATGTAATCTGAATACTTGAGTTCACTAAAAATGACAAAATTTAAAATTTAAAACTCTTTTAGCAGCTTTTTAAATATTCCAGAAAGATCTCTATTCGCTAATTATAATCAAAAAATGCCTTACAAAAGTAAAAATAATTGCAGGATAAAAGTTAAACCAATTTGCCAGTATGTTGCATATAAAACGTGAAAAACTTGGCTCACTGATTAATAACAGCAATAAAAGCTTTCAAAAGGAATTCCAAAATGACGAAATAATAAAGATTTTGTATTTACTATTAGTTCTACTTGGAGAATTGATGAAAAAGTATTCTGAGCGAATCATACTGATACTTGTTTTTGTACACTGCTGTCTCAAAAAAAAAAAAGATATTTTTAATCGGAATAATTAGTGTCGGTAATCATTTTCATTATTTAATTATAATATCTAGTTAAAACAGTATTTAACTAAAACTACAGTTTAATCAGTGTTTGTAATTTAATCTATAAACATATTTCACTATAATTTTTGCAACTTAAAGTCGATGCATATTTTTAAAAAGTCAATTAAATATATAGATGTATGTCATATAGTTTAATTAACCAATAGACTAACTGGTCTATTTCTATCTTCCTCTGCCGAAAATCAAAATTCGTGAGATACTATATAGAGTATACGATGTTTTTTCCCGTGCCTTAGAATTCCACAGTGCTCATTGACGATAATACTGTCCTGATTTTGAGTTTAGGTTTATATAAACTTAACACTAAAAGAAATAAAATAATATTTTACATTTTACAAATTTTTACTAAATTGAAAAAATGGTTTTGTTATAAAAATAAGTATACATATGTCTTTTTTATTTTCTTTATTATTGCGTGTAATAAAACTCAAAGCTAATTTTATATCAATAAATTATTAACTCCTTTTCATCAAATTCAATTTGTATTTTTAAATAAAGCTTATAATATTAAATACTATTTATTTACACATCATGAAGGTGATTTTTATTTTATTTATTTTTGACAAATAAAGTTTAGTATATTATATTATCCAATATAGTCCACGGGCTTATCATGACTTGGCCAGGACAGAATGTTATAGATCAATCTGAAGATTTATTTTATCAAACGTGAGTAATGTATTAATAAAGTATAACTGCCCTTCCACTTAATTAATGCTTGAGCTGAATTGACTTCAATGAATAACAGAACAAACCTTTCTTAGATATGCAACTGATTGGTATAATTTATCTGAGAAGTCAAAGACCTTAGTGAAAATTATTTTACTATGTTGCTCGAGAACTGTGTACTTGACAGCAGGAGGATTGTACAATTTAAGCTTTCAAAATTACGCAATTGTAATTGATTATTTATGCAGTAATTACAATATACTGTTGATTGCAATGCAATTAAAATATATATGAATTTATATTTTTCAGCAAATCAAAATGGCAACATCATTTATGGCGGTCGCTCTATCATTCAGAGAATGAACGCATTTGAAATGAGTATTGTTCCGGATTCACTAAAATACTTATTTATTTGATTGGAAAAATATTTATTGTTTAAAAATTGAGTCACAATTGTTTGCTTTTTCGATTGCCTATTGTTAAGATTATTATTATTGTTTGAATTTATTATTGGAATTTATTTTAGATAAAGTTTACGCGAGCGCATTTATGTTTCAAAAATAAGAAGATTTACTATGTAAACTCGCAGCGGCGATTGTTGGTTATTGCAAAAATAAATGAAGAGGGAGACTGTCATTATTTTTGAATCGGATGCCACCTACGCGTGGGAGGTCGGAAGACTGATCCACGGCGTAGCAGGCCGGGTTGGTTTCTCTCGCAAGAGCGAGAGAACCAGAAATAAAACGTCACTCGGAGTTCGGCTCCGCGTGTTTGCACGTTCCAGGGCACAAGAGCTGATCGGGTCTGCGTCCTCGAGTTCCGGGGCCGAGAAGATTACAGATTTTTTCAAGTCGGCAGAAGGTCGAATTGATTAATCTGTGAGCTTTCAAGCACCCGTAGAGCTTGGCGGACGGCGGACACGTTGGGCTCGGTAAGACCATTTGGCTCAGGGGGGTCCAGACTGGGGAACAGAAAGGGCGAGAAATCCGATCAAAAATAGTAATAGTGTACGCCCTCACAAATTTTGGCGCGCGCGCGTCCATGAGGCAAGCTAAAAGCTTGGCGCGCGCGCGTCTTAGGGCGGCGAGAACTGAGCGAACGGCGAACCAAGGAATGTGATTGGTTCTTTCGCCTTTAGAGCGGCGAGAGAGCCTTCGGGCTCATTATTGTATCAGACCTTGGCTGGATCAAATAATATATATTTTTAATCCTGTCACTCACAAGTATAGTTTGATAAATGTAAAGAAGGTGTAAAATCTTTATTTTTAATAGAACGCAATGAATAAAAAAATTTATATATTGTTTCTTTTTGTAAAAAAGACGTTATTTCACCATTTCAGACTCCGTTCGGAGGTTCTAAAAATTTATAAGTTAATTTTACTTTAAATATTTTCAATCGCTGTAATTCATCTACTTTATATTTTCGAATTTATCACTTTCTTGCAGTATTTTTTAAAATACCAGCTCGCGCGTCATTACCAGCGCAGAAATTTCGGATCGTAGACGCAGAAGCTACGAGAAGCAAAGTACAGATGGCGGTTTTACTCGATACTTTAATTTTTTTATGAGAACCAGAGAACAGTGTAATGTCGCCGATTGCAGCGTGGCATCTGGAGACCGGAATATTAATTACTCATAGTGTTAATTTCCGCGCGTACATTACCAGCATTTAAGGGCTTAGTGAATTCGAGTATAATAAGACACTTGCCGCCGCGTCTCACAGGATACACCGCGTTAAACTTCGAATGTGAGAGTATCTACACAATTGTATTTTAAATGCAGTTTCGATAGTAATTTGCATAGTATTTTTATTGTATATTAACAAAATTATTGTAATTGGAGTGAATAGAATTTTTATTTTAGATAGAAGAAAAAAGAATCTATAAAAAATAAAGTGATTATTATTATTTGATTTAATTAGATAATAAAATTAATAATTATTTTGTGAAGGAACTCTTTATTAGTTATTTTTATTGATTGGAAATATAAAAGGTATTTATTATTATAGACGAGTTACGTGCTTCATATATACTTCTACTTTCTTTGTTGTATTTATATTTAAATTTTTATAACAAAATACCCTTAGATGGATATAAGCTACCGAAAAGGAGCTTATTTGGATGATACCACTTTCAACAGCATTAATAAAAATTATATTTCTTTAAAAGATGAGGATATTAAAAAAAATAATATTCATTTACGAAAAGTACGTAAAAACTTCGATTTATTAATCACTTTTTTTCATTGCTATCTTTATTAATATAATCTTATCTATTTTTAACGTAGATTATTGTCGAAGGGTTAATTCCGCTGATGAAAAAGGACGCATTATTTAAAGATTTATATCAAAACATTAATTATTCGGGCAGTTATTTTAAAAGTACTAAAGTCGGTAAACCCGACGAATATGACTTAGATATGGCGATGCGATTACCACTTAATTATAGAACATTGATGGTATATATGAAACTTTATATTTTAAACTATATTTAAAATTAGGTTTTTAAATAAAACTACCTGTCACTGCTATCCAATGATTTTATTGCCAAATTATCGAGGAACGCTGAGTCAACGTAAAATAATGATTATACGGTAGCTTTATTTAAAAACATAATTTAAACAAACGTTTAGCTGTCAATAATATCAAATTATTATCTCTCTTATAGTTTATAATTTAAATGCGTTTATGATTATTTGATGGTTTCATAGGTCGATACGGCACACGAACATCATGGATACGTAAAAATAAAAAAAAATGCAGATAGTTGGTTGCCAAAATGGGAAAGCCACAGGTGGAACAATTTTTAAAATATTTAAAAAAAATTATGTATTTAACTTTAATATTTTAACAGCGATGTAATCGTTTTACCTGAGTTTACTATATATAACACGAAATGAATTTTTATGTCATGTTCATACTTTTCTGGATGTTCATAAAAATTGTTATTTATTTTTATCTTTATGATAGTGAAGACAATGAAACTCTTAGCAATTTATTAGACATCAATTATAATCAAAATACATATATTCATATATATATATATATATATATATTTTAGTAAAATCTTAAATGACTGGCTGACCGCAGAAGGCTATTTGGATCAAAATAAATTTAGACAATGGATGGAATCGATCATGAAGAAAACTTACGACCAATTGACGAAAAACGGAAAGGAATATGAACTTTGTGTGGATGATGAATTATATACGGCAAGTTTTTATTAATGAGTACCAAATTTTATATGTAATTATAAAATTTAAAGACGTCTTTTGATATTACAGTTAAAAGAATTTAAAAAAAGTGGGCCAGCATTTACAATAAATATTAAATTAAAGAGTAATTTGCCAAACAATCAGGAGATGAGTGTCGATCTAGTTCCATGTTTAGAACTCGAGGACATACTATTAGACTCCTATAAAATAGTCCCTAATATGGTAAGCGAATTTAAATATATTGTAACAAAAATTTAATTTTTATCTTATACTTACAATAATGATTGAATTGATTTGAACTTTTAAGGCACGAGTTTTAATGGTAGTCGGTAAACCTCAAAATGAGGCGACAGGTAATATTTTGTGGAGATTAAGCTTTTATAAGCAAGAGAAACAAATTTTATCAAACAAAGAGAATGGAAAATTAAAACCTGTCATTAGAATGTTGAAGGTATGGTTATTTTGCATAAAAATTGAACGTTTTTAAAATTTACAAACGCCCTCTTACGTTAACGATAACAATTTTTTAAAGAAATTTCGTGACAGACTCGAATGGAAACAACTAGCTAGTTATTATATAGAAACACTATGTTTAAATGAATTAGCAGCAAGAGGAGAAGACACAGTTTTCTTAAGAAGTTCAAATACATGTTTATTTATGCATGTAAGTTCTTGTCCTTTGAAAATTTTCTACGGATATTTTTTAACGATTTATATAAAATCTATATAAATATACCATTTCTATATGGATTGTAGATGTTAAACAAATTACGCGACGCGTTACAACTCAAAAGATTACCATATTTCTGGCACGATGAATACAACTTATTAAGTAAAATAGATGACATAGTGCTGCAAAATTATTTTCATAGATTACAGAAAATAATAGCAGATATAGAGAAAACTATGAATAAAAAAGATAGTGACCTTAAAACGCCTGAAGAGAAGGAAAAACTTGAAGAAGAAAAAAAGTACATTATAGCAAAATATTTATGTAAGTATAATATTAACATAAATAATTTGTAAGCTTTTTATAAAATAAATAGAGCCCGAGAAAGTTCTTATGTAAAGCATATTTCTTAAATTACAATATGTATATTTAAATTGAATAATTTATGCTTGTTCACAGTGACATCAATTGAGCTCTCTGACTTAAAGCAAAATAGAGTAAATGGTAAGCAGAAAATTTTTAAACTATTTTAAATTTAATGTCAATTTAATGTACATTACAATCGAATAATGAAATCTTTCAAATTATTGAATTTAATGTTTATGTAGTTTGTAAAATGTTATATTTAAATTATTGCTATGTACTTAACGAAAGAGTGCAAAAACTCTTTTACAAGGAATTTTGAACATTCAATAGAACATTAATTTTTTTATGGTAATTTTGGTTTTTCATCATTTGAAGAATTAAAGTATGATTTATGTTCTAGGTGGTAATGAACTGAAACGGTTAAATTCATCTAGTTCAGAAAATAGTAATACCGTATCAAATACCGTATGTGATTCTGGAGAGTCTGAAGTTGATTCAGCAAAACCAAAGAATTTAAATCATCGTTTTGATCAATTTTGTAACGATTTCAAAGAACTTTTAAACTTACGTGACCAATTGTCTGACGAGCAATTACAAAAGATTCATAAAATCTGCGCAGATTTTTCGGCACCCAATAGTGAAGTTTCAAGATAAACTTTATAAAGTAATATATTCAAAAGTCCAAACATTTTAAAAGATAATATTTCAAAAAGTAAGAAAACAAACATCAAATATGTATTAAACTGTGATATATATTAATTTTAATAAAAAATTTTTAAACTTTTTAATATATTCTTTCTTTAACCTTTATAGGGCCAATTTAATGATTTGCTATCCTCAAAACGTAATTAGTATCTTACGTTTAAATATCTAAATGTTTAATTCTTACTAATTTAATAAATTATCAACATATATACATTAATTGTAATAGCACACAAAGAATAAAAAAACAGACGATTGAAGATGCTTACCAACATTCTGTCAACTTTAATGCATCATCCGTACGAAAAATTTAATAAACTTTATCTAAACGCGTGAATTTTGCTTATTACAAATATTTGCGTTCTCAAGTGTAGTATTTACGCAATTACAATTAATGATGCAACTTTTTTTTGAAACGAAAGAAGCACCATTGCAGCTGACCACGAAGTTTTCATAATCTTAAAAATTAATTTTACACTCAACCCGTAGCTCAAAATTCAAAAGTCAATTGACTGGATTACGCATATTTTAAAATAATTTAAAAACATTTACATTATAACTATATAGCCAAAATTCTCACTCGCTCACATTTGCTCGAGATAATAAAACTTGATTATATATATATGTACAATGAAGAATATAATAAAATACTAAAAGGGCTGAGTCACGATTTCGAGGACCGGAGAAACAACAAATTAATATTAGGTAGATAGATACGTATTTGTACTTTACCGCTCCGAAATTTTTCATCGATAGTGCCACGAAGGAGCCAGCGGTTATTTTGCCAGTTTAGCAGCTCCTCCAAATCATCATACGAACAAGTTGCCGAGCCTCCAGAGATGTACTCAGCCAATCGGTAAAATACCTAAAAACGCAAAGGCTTGCACAAGTCGTATCTTAAAATTCTGTAATACTTACGCGAATGAACTGATCTGGCGTGAAATTTGAATAATTTGTTCGCCTGCCCAGTTTACATCATATATATAAATGAGAGTTTACGTCCGAACTACTTCAGTGATGCTGTCTCGGTGACACATGAACTGAAATTAAAATTATATTTATATGCAAAGTTGAACACCTTAAGCATGTGATTAGGTATACTTACATCCACTAGAACTGCTCAATAATGAGGAAGCCTCTGCTGAATATTTCTTCGATCGAATGAGTTCCTCTAAAAATTATATTTTACATACATCGATTATTGATTACCAACATTAGAAAGTTTTTCTGATACTCAACTCTATAGCTTCTTTATGTTTGTTAATAATATTCACCAAATTTTTTCAAAAGATTTTTCACTTTTTATTACTTTGCACGAATTTTTCTCGTTTTTCATATTCTCTAGTCTGTAACTCTATAAAACACAAACAAATATTCAGTACAATATAATTATCTCACATAATTATGCAAGTATTAATAACTAATATTTGCAGTACTCTCCATTATTAGTCAATAAGATATTCATTTCGTTAGAAATTTCGCACCCCTTCAGGTAAAAAATGAAATGCTGTTTATAATACATCTTGTTTTGGTTTTATATACTCGGTACTAAAGAATCTTTATTTCAACCTGGTATCGATCCTCAACGCATCAAAATATCTTATCCCTGCTACTCCTTATAATTAAAACTAAAAAATTCTTACAGATCAACAATAGCGTAGATTCCACAAACATGTTCTACACTACTGATAAAGGTACAGCTCGTGCCCAAATATGCTATACCGACATGTACATAGACAAAAGCGGAATGTAAGCAGACTTGGTAACCATACAGCTCCTCGCTTATTATCATGAGATTGAAGTAATAAGGAACAATTTTTGAATAATCCGTGTTTCGGTCACTTTTCTCGACATCATTGGCATGTACGTAATCCCTACGAAAATGAAAAAAGCCGGAAAACCGTACACTAAAACATTTAATTAATGAAGAAAGTTCATGATATAATTGAAACATTTCAGAAGAAAAACTATTTTATAGTTACTTACACAGACGAGTTGTTACAGCTTTTTGACTGCGACGTATAAATGATCGTAGTATCTTAACCGCAGTTTTCTCAGTTATTCTTTCACAGTCCAATGTGATTTTTTTATGTAGCATCGCAATCTATGATCGAATTAGTCGTTAAATGATATTGTGTTAAGTTTTAACTGTTTTCTTACAATTTATTTTGTTTTACCTTACTTTCTTGATTATATAAAAGTAAACATTTGACAATAACAGTGGAAAGAAATATTATACCCAGCAAATTTTCAATTATAATGACGGGCTCTGTACTCCAATTTTCATAAAAACTCGCCACCGGTTTAAGAAGATATGCAACTATTAATACATATTTGCACATTAAGTTAGGAAATTTAAAAAATTGTATTTTATTTCAAGTTAATTATTTGTTTACCAATGCTATTAAAAGAGATAAGGCTGATAGAATCAAATTATCTTGGAAATTCTAGATTGATTCGGGTGCAAACCTACGGACTTTACGATAGACCTAATCGTTGATTTGCAAATGTGTCAAACAAGCTTTCCTCGGCCATTTTATTTTCTAATGATACTTTTTCTTTCTTAAAATATTATTGATAGTCACTGACCGCATTCTGATTAGCTGTTTGTATCATACTGAATATGGAACTGACAACAAAAAGTATCTCAACTATCGATTTTCTAGGTCTCAATGACCCCTTTTGCGAGCATTTCATTATAATTAAATTACTGTTACTTTTCCATTTCATCGTGTAATTACTCAAAAACTTATACACAAACTTATTTGTAAAAGTTCATTTAATTATAGGTACTTTGTCATTCTTTCAGAAGTTTCAAAAAATTAATCAATGCCCAACAAATCAAATAACGAAAGCGCAGTATTATAATCCTAAAAAAAAATTTAATTTCAATTTAAATCTAATATAAAAATTTGTTATTATTCATCATCAGAAGGTAAAATGAACTGTAACAAAAAATAAAAACCAGAAATTATTTAACTTTTCTTTATTAAAACGCATATTTTACATTATAAAACGAATAATATTTTCAAAACAAATATTTATTAAAAAAGTTAGATAGTATAGTATATATATGTTGTCGCTAATCTTAATTCCTCGGTAGGCACAATTAATTTTTATAATTCTATTCAATTCACGCTCATCTGCAAACGTAAAAAGGTATAAAACAACTCGTTATTTCTTTGAGTTCAGTTTTCTTAATTATTTAATATTTATTTCAGAAATTTATCCTCCATCTGTGATGTCTTTGAATGGAATAAAGAACAGTACTCGTAGACCACGAAGCTTTTAAAATCTGAAAATAAGAAATTAAGGTTTCAACTTCTGTACCGTACATCATGTTACAGATTTTTATTGTATTATTATTTCTCACTCTGTTCCTATTTCTATTTGAAAGTTTTGTTTGAAAAAACTGAATCCTAGACGGCATAACAATCTCAAATGAATTCTTTTTAAGCAGAATTGACTTAAAAACAATTCATTTGGGATAATTTTGACATCTGAGAATAATACTTACTGAACCAAAATTTTGCACTGACAATGCTACAAATGAGCCAACTGTTAATTTATCAGTTTTGCAGCTTCTTCGAATTATCATATGTACCATTTCTCGTACTTTTATAGACATAAGGAACCATTCTATGCTGTACCTAAATTAATACTTATTAATCAGTAAATTATGATAAACCTTTACCTTAAATACTACATTTATTGTATGTATTCAATCAAATATACTAACGCTTCTAATCCAACTTTACTTGAAATTTGAATGACTTGTTCGCCTGTCCAATTCATGTAAAAAACATAGATGACGAATATGTTTAATACTAAAAAAAGGCGCACAATTTGGTAGCCATTGTTCTGATTGCACATCACCTAAAAACAGAAATGTATGTTTATAAAAATGTCTAAGAAGCAAAAATATAATATAGGTAATCAGAATGATAAGTACATCAGCCACAACTAATGCAATACCGATCAAGGCTGCTATTTCGATGATCAGGAAGCCTCTACTGAATATTTGTTCAATCATATTAATTCGGCTAAAAAAAGGATATTTTTTTATTCTCCATTTTAGCATAAGCAAAAAAAACTTGTTTCTACACTGTACTTCACCTTATAGCCTCGTTATGCTTATGAATAATGTTAATTAATTTATAAACAATTGATTTTTATTTTCTTAAATAAATAAGTGGTTCTATAGGTCTTGGATGTATTACATTTTGTAACCTGTAACTATAACTTAAATTTAGGAAAAACTGCAGGTACAATGTATGCATGAATCTCCTATTAAATACTTTTAAATAAAGTCAAAATACTATACCATACAATGGCATAAATGCCACAAACGTGTTTGACGCTACTTATAAAAGTATAACTGATGGCCAAGTATGATACTCCGATGTAGCAAAATACTATAACGCAATGAGCGGAAATTTGACAATAATGGGCGTTTTCGCTAATAATCATGTACGTGAAATAGTAAGGAAAACTGTTGGAATAGTTAATCACAATATCACTGTTCAAAAGCGTTGGCATGAATGTCATCCATCCAAAACCGATAAAGGCTGGCAAACCTATGACTGAAATTAAAAAAAAAACTTTATACCGTTAAATTACTTCGAAGAATTTATGTAGGTACAAATTAAACTTACGAACATATGTAAACGCAACTGTACGTCCTTCTTTTGTATACGATTGCAATATTTCGATTTCTTTTTTGTCAGTCAATCTTCTCCAGTCATTGCTTATTTTTGTGTACAATATATAAATCTGCAGTCGTAAAAAGTTGTACTTAATTGAATTTACGATAATATTTCGTAGAATTAAAATTATTAAAAAATATTTTCATAATTACCTTCTTATTTTGCATGTACAAAACAGTACATTTGGCAAGACCAGTCGAAGTATACAATATGGCTAATAAATTTTCAAAAATTATCACTGAATTTGTACTCCATTGTTCCAACAAGCCCAAAGTCTAGTTACCGAAATTGTTGAATAATCATTAGATTGAACTATGAATTTTTTTAAATTACAATATTTACCAGTGCTACAATAAGCAAAAACGATGAACTGCTAAAAATAAAAAACGCGATTCTTCTTGACAGCTTGGATTGGTTTGGCCACAAACCGATAGACAATAAAACGTATTTAGAAAGTGTTCTATGAATAAACTCAATCCAATTTTCTGTCCAGCTTTCCATAATCAAAAATATAAAAAAAAATATTAATGACTTTTTTAATTAAAATAATAACTTATATAAATCATCGCTTCGGACTGTGAAACTCAAGAGTCTTATGAAAAGAAGCCTCTGATTATTGATTTTTCAATCATGAATGACCATACACAAAAATGACTGTACCTCTTTTAACGTTATTAATTACGTGTTTACTTTATAACTTGTGGGATACTAAGAAGTTTTTCTTCGGGAAACGTAGCATAATTATAAGAAAAACTGATAAATTCAACATTGTGTATTAAGTAAACGGTAGATTGATCGTTAAAATAAATTAAAAAATGATTTGCTGTACAAACTTCTTAATAGATGGTTTCAAAGCACAATTAACAAATAAATCAAAATGTCAGAAATAAATTCAGCAAGGTAGGAAGTCCTGTCATAGTTTATGTAAATATTATAATAGTTATGTATAATAGTTTATGCAAAAGATATAAGTTTAATAATCTATTACCCAAAAAAAATTTATTCCTACGTTTATTTCTGAATATCTTTTGTAATTACTTTTTAAAAAATTTTTAGATTTTGAATAATGAAAATTCTAATTTCAGATTCGTACTCAGCGATCCCGAAAACCCTTAGGTATGAATTTTCATGAAAGTCGAATCATAAATAAGCTGGGAAATGATTTTTTTCTAAAAAAACGTGATTTTTTACTGTTTATTTATAACAATTTAACAACAAATAAAATAACAATTTATGTTCAGTATTATTCTAGGGAAACATCTTAGGTGTCAGAAAAGCCTGGAACTACCAATAAATAATAATTAAAAGTTTTATGAACAAAAATAGCAGGTAAAAAAGGTAGTACCACGTATGTACCGCTGTGCTTCAAAGGGTTAAATTAAATATCGAATTGAAAAATATTTTATATCATTAAATTAAATTTTTTAATAAATAATTGATGTTGATCAATTTAATTAATTTTATTAACACTGCTTTTAAAATATATAATAAACTTTCAAATTTATAAATTGCAAGATTACTATTTCTTTAAAATAATATTTAAGTAGTTTTAATATTACACAGATGCATCTCACTTTTAAACATTCTTGAATATACTCTCTTAAATATGTATTTTTTCCATATTTCACTCAAAGAGCCGTCGAACACCCTGCCACATTTAGCATCTTTAATCTAAGCGCAGCTCATTACGCCGTGCAAATAATGACGTAATTTAAACCTTTACCCGTACTTGCTTTTAAACCGAATCTAATTACGCGTTTTAATCGGGAATTTGCATCGCACTTATTATCACCCCTTGCATAAAAAAATCAACCCCTTCATGGGATAGCTCATGCGTCACGAATTAAAGCTTTGCATTGACGAATGTATTTCAGTATGTATAATCTACTGCGATTGGCTTCGGGATTATGGTTGCACATCAAATCGAAAGATACATTTATTCGTCGAATCGCAGTAACGGTAATCACGCCGTGTGTAAGTGAAAAAACTTCTGGTTTGAGCAATAAATGCAGAAATAATCGATGAATTAGTCTATAAACAGGATTAATGATTGTGAATATTCCAATTTTAGATAGTTGCTTCATTTTAAGACTGTTAACTGTTTTACTATAATATTTGTATAAAAAAATGAATTAGCAACAACCTTTAGACCTCGCAAACTTAATTTTGATTACCTCTTACTAATAATTGAAATTATCAGATAAGTTCCCTTACAAAATTATTGATTAATAAAGAATATGCTTTTATGCAGATTAATCTAGTAAGAATATGATGCGTTAAACATACAGATTCGTGCGTTGAAAATATTGAAGGAGCGGTGAATACAATGGATCTTATTTTAAAGTATTCTTTTACAATGTTCTGGAAAGAGAAGGTATTAAAATTACTATAATATTCAATAAATAATTCTCTAAAATTCTTATCATTTGTTTATTGCAGATAAAGAGAATGTTCACAGTGGTAACCTTAAGTTGTTTGTGTCCAACTAATGCTAAAGAAAAAATTATTTTTTTTATTTTGGGGGCGTAAAATGCGATTTTGGCGAAAATATAAACCTTATGGCGAAAAGTACCCTATTGAAAATATCAGCTGGATTGCACTGGTTTCCAATGGATTTCCATCGGAATCCAACGGAATTCCATTGGATTCCACATGATATTTTCAATAGAGTACTATAGTAATCTGTGCAAAACAGTGGAAATTATTTATTGAAAGCTATATAAGATTGATCATAATAAAGAAGGATGTTAAAAACGCGAAAAATTGGTAGAGCTTTCCGAAACATGAAATATAAAAAAAAATCGAATCTGCAAAGTGGAGTGAAAGTGGAAAAAAATACGTTAAAAATTCATAAAAATGACTAGGGCATTATAAATATCTGTATGACAGTCGCTTTCTGACTATCCGCGTATACTCTTCAATAAGACGGAAGTGAAAGCACTCCACGGATAGTCAGAAAGCCAACGATCTGTGCCGTTGTTATTTTTTTTTTTAATTTTGAACGTATTTTTTTTTCGTTTTCAAGATTTAATTTTTCGTTCTATTTTGAAATATCTGGTTTTGAAAAGCTCTATCAATATGATACTAATTTCATGCGTTGCTCTTAGAATATGTTTTAAGTTTTGTCAAATGCATAATAAATATTTGAGGAGTAAAAAAAATAAATACTTCGTTTCACGGAGATGCTCTTGATTAAAATTTATAATTTAATTGCGCAAGATAAAAGAAAACTTTTTCTTTCCGAACAATCTGAGAAGACTATAGTTCGAGAATAAAAGTCTATAAATTATATAGTAAAGTAAATTGCTCAATGATTAAATGAATGAAACTTTCTGCAAATTGATACTTGAAAGGGTTGTTATACCGTACTTCTACAAAAAAATTAATTTGTCTGAACTGCATGCATGCATGCAATGTCTAACACACATTTTTATATAAAAAACATAAAAATAAAAAAAATAAACCTAAAGTTAATGTTAAATAAAAAAAAATAAAATAAAATAAAATACATAAAAGAATAAAGTAAATTTATTATAATTGATCATCTTAAAATGTCTCTTTACTATTTTAACAAATGTCATAATAAAGAATAATATGTACACAAATTGAACTCGTTATGATTTACACCCTTACTTTTTACATTTAACAAGTCAAAAAACATTGCCTGTCATGTAACGCTATTCTTATAGTTTTTTTTTCTCCTCAGTTATAAATAATGTACCTCTACTGATGTTTATATATTAAAGTAGGTAATTTATCTTAAATATTCTAAACAATTATTCTTAAATATTCTAAACAAGCCTCGTGATCCTCATCTCTTTGTGGAACTCGTCGAGTGGCTGCTCCCACCGTTCTTCAAAATAAACACCCAGGAGAAACTTAGCATTTTTCCCGGTCTGCACCGCCCAGGGAAGATGATACTTCAAGTACAGACGCCTTTGCCTACGAAAAAAAAAAAGAACGCAGATCAAACAACCTGATTTCAACGGCTCTCGCTAAAAACGGCCGCCTCTCCGATTCCCCTACTTGGGCTTTAGTCTGACGGCTCCGAAGATCGCACCGGCGACGCACATCGGCAGCTTCAGCTGGATGCCCTCGATCCACTTGACGGCGACCTCGCCCAGCATAGTGGTCGGCATGAGGAGCAGGGCGTGGAATATGTCGTGCACCTCGCGGTATCTCTGCATCACGTACGCCAGCTCGAGATCGTCGACGAATTGGACTGGCGGTCTGTCGTCCGGCGATACTTTCTGAAAAGGACAGTTTTCGCGGTGTATTTTTAAGAAGCACATTATAATTGCATAATTAAGTGTTTCGTTTAAAAATGGTCTTTTCCTATGTAAAGTATATAACGCTATTAGAGCGCGGAATGAAAAATTAAAAAAAATGTTCACTTTTTGCCTTTCATTATTATATAACTAATTGTATACGTTATCGTTTTAACGTCAAACTTATCGCGTCATTCTTAGAGCACGTACCCGTTTTATTTAAAAAAAATACCAGCCATATTACTTTAAACCAGTCAACAAATTTCAAGATCGACGAGTTTTCGCGCCTGAAATTCGACACCCTCTCCATATACATCCCCCTCGACCTCGCAGCGCTTACATTCGCCTCGAGGAAGTCGGAGTAGGTCTTGCCGACGGTGCCGTCCGGGAGGCTCTCGAGGTAGCCGAGGTCGACGGTCCTGGTGTTGATGCGGGGCTTCTCCGCGAGTATGCGCCGTCCCTCATCGGTGTCGAGCATCCGGCGGCGGCAGTGGACGAGCGCCCGGTCGCCGGTGGTCTCGCCCAGGCAGGCGATCATGTCGCCGCGGTACGGGTTCGTGATGGAGATGGTCGCGGAGCCCGCGGCCAGGAGCGCGCGCTGCAGCACCGACAGGTCGATGTGGTGGCGCGAGTAGTCCTCCACGAAGGCCTCGTGCGAGGTGTCGGCTCGGGTGGAGAGGCTGCCTGTGGGGGAACGGGAGACTCTTTCGTTATAGATATCGTTTTTTTTTTTGTTTTTTTAATTTTATAAAAGCGAAACGAACGGAGCTTTGAAAATGTGATTTTTTTGGATTTGAGATTGGTTTGTTGAAGTTGCGTTTATCGGGATAAGGCGCATTCGATCGACTTTATGTAAAAATCCAGTTAGTGAGGTAATTGTTTTTTACGTTCACTTTAATCAGAATTAACTATTGGGTTTTACGGCACGAACGTTTTTAGCATCGTTAAGTTCGCAAGCGATTTAACTTGTTACCGTCAGATTTTATATCCTGGAAAGCATAAAACTTTACGTAATCGATTGCATGAAAGATCTCAGCTGTTCTTATTAATAAATTTTGTAACGATTTTAATTTTTTTCATAGTTTAATAGACATAAAGTTTTAAGTTACTTTGCGGTATTATATCTAACTATTGTACATAAAATTACACAATAAAGAAGTATAGAAAACTAAGCTTATTTTAGAAATTTTAATTGCTGCAGAAATATATTTTGTATACAGATATTAATAAAAAAAAAAAATCATTAAAATTTGTCATATTAGCAGTACGTGATGTAAATTATAATAAATTATCGATCGAAATCGAAAAGTATGTAAACATTTCGTCTTACAGGTATCAATGAATTTAAAAGTTTTTGAACTTCGTTCCAAAATATTTAAGAACACTTTACAAACGTAAATCAATCAAAATGTATAATTTGTTCCAAAAGCATGTACACGTGTACAAAGATAACAACGACAAATTAAATTACAAAACTCATAACTTTTTGACGTTTGCAGTTTTTCAAATAACGTACATCCTGTCCCGAATGCGGTTGATTAGCTATTTTTGTTTGTCAAAACTCCTTATCAGGTATTTCTATCAAACCAGTAGTAATTCGTAGTTCCGGTAGAGGAAGTTTCAAGAGTAGATAAATTAAGGACAAAAATAGATTTTGATATGGAAGACTTAGATATATTAGATATTCAAATACAAAATTGTTTCTTTAAATTATATAATCACGTAATAAAATGGTTTAAAAATAATATTAAAAAACTATTTAGTTTTTATTATTTTTTTATCATAACGTTTACATTGAATTGCAGCAAATGGAATTGAATATGCAAATGTAATTATTTATTCAATGTCCAAATTACGTAATTATTTATTCAATTATAAATTACTTTTATCGTACGTAGTCTATCTTTGGTTATCTGAAGTTGATTTAAGTGTTTCCAATCATTAATGAACAAGATAACACATTTCAAATCGACAGCTGCAAAAAAAATTGAGAAAATCGAGAATGAAAGAAGAAATCACAATGCAATCGAAAAATTTTTTTTAATCATTCGCAATTTATTTTTCATCCGTTTCTTTGTACACGTAAATCACTAGGAACATAATAATTTCTATACATATAACGTTTATACCTGTGATACAATTCACAAATAACATTAAAAATTGATAGCTAATAAGATGTGCCAAATCCACTGACTGAGTGATTCTTGATTAAAAATTTCTAGAAAACGTGTAAAAAGTAAAAATATTTAGAACGATATCTTAATATTAAATCACGTATTTACAAAAAGAAACTCATTTACACTGTCAGTGGAGGCGTCAAAAATGATTCATTTGGTATATAAATCATGAGTAAAAAAAAGCCACTGTGTACTATGGCACGCAACATTAACCTGGTAACAGTAACTAAACTTTGGTACGTAATTTCGTCACACGTTCAGTTCATACATGTCCTATCTTTTAATTACAGCGTTCTATGCGTTGCTTTATAAATAATCACAATAATTACGAAGACTTACAATACTTGAAAGACGGCAAATGGCACGTGTTACTACGACCATTGCGCGCTTTTTTGACTATCGTTTTTTTTTTTTCGAAAATTCACTGGAGATCGAAAAAAATAAAAAAAATAAATATTTTCACTTCGAGACATTTAATGACTGTGAGAATTATTGATAAAGATTAAATTGACTGTTATAAATATTGTTATCAATTTAAATAACTATTTACAAAGGCAAGTATCAGCGGTGTTTGTTTATACAAATTTGAGCGATGTGCGCTTTGAATAATCTTTCAACTAATCTTTGTCAGAAGAAGTTTTACAAATTTACATAAAATTATTATTTGATTGAGAAATATACTTCAAGGTACTAAGAAACTTTAGACTAATTTCCGAAAGTATTAAAATTCTTTACTTTCGTAAAAAAACAAAGAATTATAAATATTTTGATACCATGGGTGTCTAACCCATTGTTTAAAGTATCTAGTCCTGATTTGATTTAACTTCTCTGTATATCTGTTCACACAAACATACTACCAAAAGGTCACACAGTTTGCGTTTTACTAATTGGCTCATCTGATGACAATTGAGTGTACTTTGGTTCACTAGGCTCTTTCCTTCGAAAAGTAACATAAGTATAAACTAAACTACCTAATACACTTATGTTTAAGCCTACAAAATTTACCCATGAGAATATGTAATCTCCTCCAATTATCATACCTAAATAAGTAATAGAGATGTTTTTTAAACACCCAATTATTGTGGTTGTTAAAGCTGAATTGTAATATGTACAAAGTATAACACTATAAGATAGAACAAAGCCCAAAAAACAGGACATTACAAACTGTATTAGGAACATTGCGTTCGTCCAATGAGGAAATTTTGCTGCCTTTTCAAAATCACCTGACCACCAGGATAATAAGATAGTTGGCAAAGCCATAAATAAAGAATTATAATACATTAAACCATATTTTCCTAGTTCTTTAGAGTCTAATTTTTTCTTCATGTACACTCCATTAGCAGCAGTGAAGAAATCATTAAGTAAAATAAAGATATATCCTTCTAAATTAAAGGCTAAATCGTTAGAAGCTGCTACTACAGCTCCCAGAATCATAGTATAAACACTTAATTGTACAGATGTCCTTGCTTTCACTCCAAGTACATAGAACTCTCCAATCATGGTCATTAATATACTAAATCTACGAAGCACAGTAAACATTGGAAGGCTGAGTTGCTTTGTTCCACCAAGGCCAAAAATCATGTTACATATGTAAATCAATGGCAGTGGCCAAATTTTTCTAAATGTACTCCTATCCAGTCCAGGATAATCAATATAACCAAGTGCTTTGGCTATAAAGAGAACTACAATGGTCGCTAACATCTGGCCAATGCCAAGGACTTGAAATGAAGGAAAATCAAAAGATGTTAACACTGTTTTATTAACAACAGTGATCATTAAAGACGATAAGCCATAGCCTATGGCAGAACTTGCCCTCAAAAAGACTGTGTTTTGTTCCATTTTAAACATGATTGTATAATTACTCTATTAGTGTTAATAAAATAATTACTGAAAAATTCCTTAAGCTAGTCTAATCACAAGAGCAATAATTTCACACATTAAACACACATTATTTGTCGATTATTTGCAGCTTAAAATAACATACACATTGATAATGCCATCTTCATTCCCTTGACTCTGAAAATTATTGGTCCACAGGTACATCGTGTGATGAAACTCATTTTGATGATTACAGTCAATAATAAAATCTGCTCACTCTTGATTTAATACTAAATCTTATGACAGAATGGATACTATCCTAAAAAAAAATTTCATAATTACTATTTGAAAAAAAAATGAATATAACTTCAATTATAAAAACTAAAATTAAAATAAAATCAAAATTGTGTATTTTAAAAATTATTAAAAATACAATAGCTTAAAACATACCGATTACAAATTTTATTATTTAATCATTTTTAATTATTCAAATCACTAAAGGCAAACACTTTTATAGCAACTTAGTTATATTTAAAAAATGTTTCAAATTATCTTAATTTGCAGAAATGTTTTACAAGCTGAATAGCTTAAACTGTTACATCACTACTACTGCATGATGTATATCTTATCTAAATTATACAAAGTTCTTATTGGGTATTTTCGCGAAAATTAATCATACTTTTTTAAAGAATATTGAATTGTGAAAAGAAAACCTTATTATGGGTCACCTAATTGAAATAAAAAAACTATCAAGACTTTTTTCCAAGAAAAAAAATTTTATTAAAATCTTATAGTTGCACTATTTTGTTTAATAAAATTGCAAATATTGTCTATAGTCCTATTAATCTAAGAATAACTTTTACACCTTACAAGCAAATCAAACTTCAACCTACAATTTACTTCACATTTCTACTTAAATACTCTACTAAATCGAAAAAATAACTTACGGTGTATAAAGCACAATACCTGTCAATAAAGTTTCTAAGCAGATTTCCGTTCGTCAGGTCTCCACGATCATTCGCAGTGGTCTGTAAGAGCAATCATAATCAAGACGTGCCGAAGGCTGCGGAATGCGTGGCACAGACTGATTCTACTTTTCCGCATCCGGAGGTTATGTTTTCAATAACACACAGACACGGCTGTATATACACTGAACTTTACAATGAGCAGCGGCAAGCAGTAAGCACCACAGCGATCCACAGCACCAGCAGCGCAACACAACACCGGACCGCCTTCGTAGTGGTAGTACTTAGCAAAATTGTAGTAGTAACTGCTGCAGTGCACCGGTCGGGCAGACGAACACGAGATATCTCGCGATCGAGAAAGGAGAGAAGAGGCTGTGTTTTTTTTTATTGATAGAATAGTAAAAAGATGAAGTCATTGGCTATTTCACGGTTTCACGCTAATGACAATGGCCTGAAGGGGAGTTACTCACTATTAAAGCGGTTTTTCTGCAATAAAGTGAAGGAGAAACCTAAATCAAAGTGAGAATTGATGATTGCTTTGTAGTTAAGAAGAAAATACTTTGTTAGGTTACGGCTCTATTTATGGTGTTTGCGAAAAAATTTTTGCATTATCTTATTACCGATTGTCCTTCCTTTTGAATAATGCTCACGTAAACTACAGTAGATAAATGAACAATTGATAATTATTTAATTGTTTTATTTTCAATATTCAACTAATTTCTAACAATTAAATTGTTTTTACTATTTAGCAGCTGATAAACTATTTTTATGGCTTGAAAAAATTATATAGCAATTTTATCTTTAGTTTCTTCAATTACTTATTATTAATTGCAAAAAATATTTTTAATAATAAAAGTGTATATGTAAAGAGAACAATGGAATTCAGTCATTGGATTGGAAATTCATGCACAAATTTTATCCAAGTCCAAACTATTTTCTGGAGCCAGTACAGAATTTGGTAATTCTGCCAATTCCTGTGTTTCTTTCTTTGATTGCGGTACTCCAGGAACATTGCCAGTATGTAGTATTTAAACATTAGAACTTATTAAGAAAAAACTTCAGTTTTACATTTTTTAATTTATAAATGTTTTTTATTACAGGTTTTAAACAGAAGGTGTGTAGAAGCAGGAGTTTTGACAGCACTTGCTTTATCTTGTCAACTTAATGAGATCTCTCTTTTTGATAGAAAGCACTATTTTTATGCAGATTTGCCTGTAAATTTTATATTTTAATTTTGAATATAATTTAGTTTGTATTATTCTAATTCTTTTTATTTCATAAAATAGACTGGGTATCAAATTACACAACAACGACAACCTTTGGCTGTGAATGGACATTTAAATTTTCATGTTTTTACCCCAGGGATTCATAAAGAACCTTATTCAAAATCATCTAAATTAAAACAAATACAATTGGAACAAGACAGTGGAAAAACTTTGCATGATGAAGATTCACATAAGTAAAATTTCTTAATAAGATTATTATTTAATAATAATTCAAAAATATAGTTTTTATTTTTTTTAGGAGTTTAATAGACCTCAATAGGGCTGGTGTACCCCTGATGGAATTTGTTTTTGAACCAGATTTGAGTGATGGTGAGGAAGCAGCAGCACTTGTTAAGGAGCTCATGCTTATTTTGGAAAGACTGAATACATGTTCTTGCAAAATGAATGGTAATCACAATCAACTTAATAGTTACATTAAATATTTTTAAACATTTTTTATATTTATTTACTATTTTTATTTTAGAGGGAGCATTACGGGTTGATGCCAATGTTTCCATTAATAGACCAAATGAACCTTTTGGGGTTCGGACAGAAATAAAAAATATTGGAAGTGTAAGAGGAGTTGCTTCAGCTATTAATTACGAGATTAAAAGACAAATTAAAATTCGAGAAAATGGTGATGAAATTTTCAATGAAACCAGAGCATGGGATATTGTATCTAGTAAAACTGTTTCTTTAAGAGATAAAGAAGATAAACAGGTACAAAAAGAAATTAAAAATCATTTTTCTATTTTTGTTTTCACGTAATTAAATTGTTGAATAGGATTATAGGTTTATGCCTGAACCAAATTTACCTCCTTTACATATCCATGTGAATAAGAACTTGGAAAATAAATATAATTTAGTTGATGCTACTTCTTTAGTAACAACAATTCCAGAAATGCCTCAAGAAACACGCGATAAGTTAGAAAAAGAATTTGGAGTTCCAAAAGCATTGGTACTTGTACTGGTTGTAAGTACTCATTTTTCATAATAATGTATTTTTTAATCAATACTGAATATTTTTTATTTATTAAAACATACTTTTTAGAATGAACCAGTACTTTTACAATTGTTCAATTACATTGTTCAAAACGATAAAAAACGGTCACCATTCGTCGTAGCTAAAATATTAATTTACCAATTTCTAAAAACATTATACAAAAATGAATTAACTATTAATCACAGGTATGAAATATAATGAATGTAACACTAATAGTTGGGAAGAATTAATTTCTAATTATCTAATTTTAGTTTTCAGTTTCGTGACCATCTTGCAGAATTAGTAGATCTTTTACAACCAGGCAAAATCAACTTGAACGTTTTAGAAAAAGTTTTACAAATAGTTATAGCAAATCCAACGGAAACTCCCAATCAGGTACATACGAAGATTTAAAAAGTAAATATTAAAACATGTAATTTCAAAGAAGCTCACTAATAATTGTAAACAAATTTTAGATCGTAGAAAGAAATAATTGGAGCCAAATAACTGACGAAAATGAATTACGGAAACTTTGTCAAGATGTAATTGATCAATATCCGAAAGAAGTAGAAATATATAGAAAGGGAAAAAAGAAATTATTACGATTTTTCTTAGGCAAAGTTGCAAAAGCCACAGATGACAGAGCTAATATGGCACGAGTTGACCAATTATTTAAAGAAATGTTAAAATAGTGTAAATAATTATTGTAAATATAAACAAATAAAATATTTTATTAAACTGTCAAAGCTATATTTCATTTTTTATACGATTTTAAAAATAACAACTAAAAAATATTCAATATGAACTAAACCATGCAAACTATGGTTGGTTAAAGATAAAAGCATAGAAAATATAAAACACATGTTCAAAATTTTTAATTGCATTATCGTTCATAGTTACAAGTACAAAATGAAGTAGGAAATAAATATTTGTCGTACAATGAATTGGAGACTAGAGTCCTCAGTCCCCAGTGTAGCTATAATGCTATTACTCGCAATTATAGTACATGTGTATATATGCGTGTGTATTGGTGTGTAAACTTTATTATCATAATCGAAGAGACAAAATATATCAACCTGATATTTTTATGATATTTCGTCTAATGTTTAGACGCGACAAAGTAATATGCATTTTTCTTTATTTCATAAAATCCAATGACTTGAACGGACCTAGCAGATGTCGATCTTAACCGAATCTAAGAAGTCGATATTCCTGTTTCTGCTTTCTGTTTGCCTTAAACTTTGCAGCGATACTCGTAATTTTTTTTTTTTTTTTTATTCCTTTATAGAGTTATCGCCGTAGAGCGGCTATGTACTCTGGCGATACTCGTAATAAATGCCTCGTATTTGGCTTAAGCGACATGTAAATGTCAAAAGGAAAACAAAAACTAACAGGATTTTCGTCATGCTGGCAAGTCACTATTCCGTATTTTTAACTACAAACCGAAATTACTGTAAAACCGTTCAAACAAACATTCGCATGACTCTCCAGTTTTACTCAACGCGCAGTAAATTAAACATAATATAGTTGCTATAGTTAAATGAGAATCTTACGAGCGTTTGATTAAGATCGACCTGCAAAACCCGCAACAAATGTCCTTCCTTTTATAATCCGCCTGATCGCTCTTTTTAAACTATATAATACAATAAGCACATAGATATCACTATTATTATACAATGCAATAAAAGTGCCTACCTAAGAAATGGTTACGCATAATTCATGTTATTCTTTTAACAATCTTTCTTTTTTTACGAAACAACTAGGCTCATATAATTTTTTATACAATTGTGTACAACAATATCTTAAAAAAAACACGTCAACTGTGTATCAGTAGTCAATTGATACGATATCTTCGCATTCGTGTGCGAGGCCAGACAGATCGATTGAACAATTTTTCGCACAAAAGTGTTATCAAAGTTTCAAAAATCGCTCGCGTGTAAAAAGGTCTGACCAACTGTATATGCAAAACCGCATTAGAAAACGCAGTATAGATCAAGTACAATAAGAATATTCTGAGTAAAAATTCCATTCTAAAGCAGTTGTATATTTAGGCAAAAGTAGTAGCGCAGTTTGATTGTTATTAGAAAAAGTGTACATTTATAATATTTGGTTAGAAAATAAGATTTAAATCTTTGAAAATTATTGCTTATATTCGTTGTTATTTGGTTTCACAAGATATCATAACGTATTATAACAAAATAAATTAATAATGAATAATTAGATTTTTTAATTTACTTCGTTTTATTCGCCATGTAAAAATCAATAATAGATTTAAAACAAATCATTAATTTTATTTCTTGCGCTAACAACTTAAGGAGAATGTAGATTAAAATTGAATTACACTTTGTAATATATTTTTATAAAAACATTTGCTCTCAATCAAATTGCTTAAGATTGAACATTTTAATAGCAAACAGCAGTCTTTTTCCAAAAGGCCACACTTTGCGATTCCACAATATACGTGTTAAGTTGACTCACGAAGATATCATTTTTTAAATTTTTTCTCACTTAATCGTTACAAATAATGTACAATTCGCTCGATCGTTTCGACACCCCTCCTATACGGGAGGTTTAAGTTTTCTTTCATTTACTGTCTTTAAACTATTCTCTACATTGTAGGAGAACATCAAAAGTCTTAAACTCAGTGTCACATTCCAATAATAATTAATGCGATCTTCTAAGAAATAGTTTTTGGAATTTCGCACCGAGCATAACTCGATTTTGAACCGCGCGAAAAACAATATTGCAAGAGTTTACCGCGATCAATGCGGGCTTCATCGTTATTACTAATATTCTTTTAATTATTTTACGCAAGATTCTTTATTTACGTTCTATAACATGGGTTGTGCTGTACAAAGACAAAAAAGCTAACGACAATTGCGTGTCGCGCTCTTTTTGCACGAGTGCAATCGATAAAAAAATTATCATCAATATACCATTTTCAAATCTTACTCTCTTTTTTTCCATAAAAAAAGAAGACACTCGTCAAACCCGTGCGATCAAAAAATTAATTGTAACATATATATCTATGTCTCGCAGCATTAGATGCGCAACTCATAGTAGGCTTAAATTTGTAGTATTGTCGAGATATTCACTTGTTTTTTTTTACAAGGTGAAATAGCGTAGATCTTGAGAGTGCATACACGTGATTTCCGACAGTCTCATATGAATGAATTATAATACTTCTAATAAATTTTTAACAATACTGAGTTTTTAAAAATATTTTTTAATTACGTCTTATTTGCCGTTGAAGAATATTTTATGAAAAATTTAAGCTCTTAACATTACTACACCTATCCCTCAGACTTTCTGATATATTTTATTATAAATTAAAAACACATTATTAAAATGTTTTCATTATTAACAATTTCAAAATACTGACACCAATAATAATGATATATAATTTAAACAACCATTATAACAAATATAAATATGAATTTAAATGAACATATAATAAACTGTTATTAAAATATCATATAATTGAAATAACTGTTTTCCTTTATTAATTTAAAGTATTTTGTTTAAATAGATCAATCGATGGTCTATAAACTCACTATAAGAAAAGCTCAGATCCTTCTTGTAAATATGTTATTTTACGCGAGACAAAAAATAAGTCGGCGAAATTCAATTGTATATTTTAAAATTCTGAAAATCACTAATGCATGTACACTCAAGGAAATATGAAAGTCAATTTTAGCCCTTTTTGGCAGCATCGCACGAACGATTAACTCCCACTTTATTTACAAAAACCAGCTATTTTCACAAACATTAAAAATGCAAAGACAAGTTTAACTCAAAAAAATTCGACAATGGTTAATCATAAGCATGATACCAATCGGCTGGTTCATTTTCGTGCTTAATAAACTTCACTGCTTAAAGCGGTTTCTCATTTTTCTATAAGGCTGAAGAATTGACAATCAATGCAAAGCGGTTCGGCGTATCGCTTCTCACTCGTAACTTTTTCCTTCTAATTCTGGCACAGCCACAAGAGCAACTGATTTGTATCTTCGCGATTCGAATAGAATAAATATAAATTACTAAACACAAAAAAGATCAATCCATTATTTGTAATAAAGACGACAATTATTGTTAACGCGAGTAACGACGTTTTGTTAATGTTAAAAAACAGTATTTGCTTTCTCTCCTCCTTCGTCTTATCCTTTCGCAGTATATTTCGTTCGCAATCGAATCATATACAAATGGGATTAAAAGCGCTCGAGAGAAACGGTGTCGACAGTTTGTTTCTTCTCTCTCTCTCTTTTTGCCTCTCATTTTTCGCTGCTCGGCTGATCAACGGGCCAAAAGAGCCGGGATTTTATTTTCTTCCTTTCGGTTTTCGCGCGTTTGTTCATCCTATTTCGACAGCTTGCTGATGACTCGGATCAAGGCACCGTTTTCGTCCTTTAGCCTCTGGTTTTCGCACTTGAGCGTTTCCATCATCTGAAAAAAGAGAACAGACGGATCGTTTCTTTTAGTCTGATTGGAAAAGTCCTGTCTGCTTTTTGGAGAACTCGACAGTCGAGGTAAACCAATTGTAAACACTATGTACACAGTATGGACAATCATATGGTCAGAGTGAACAATGGAGTGAGATAAGTGATACACAAATTGAGTGAGTTGCACTCTTGAAAAACACTGAAGTGAATTTTTAAATATTTGCATAACAAATGTTCATAATTAAAGTGTGCTAATTGTAGAAAAGTTTTCTAAATTCTAATAAAATTTAAAATTATTAAAGCAGACATGTTTGCCGTTAAATTATACGTAAATAAATTATTTTCTAAGGCTATAGAACACTCGACAATTCAAAATACTGATTAATAAATTCCATCTCTATGTCAAAAAATTTTTCTACAATAATTTTAATGAAAATCTTTTAATAAGATTTATACTTCAATTACAAATCGAGTAATCTATACACTTAAGGAGAGCTAAGGTAAAAAAATATCGGACGGTGCAAAAGTCCATTGTTTTATAAAATTGAATCTGACCTAAGGACAGAATCGAAGGATCAAAGGGTAAAGCGGTGTAACATAAGAAACGGGTACAGATATGTTTACACTTATTTCTGGCGGTAAGTAAGTACCTTCTAAAAATAAATCAGTGACATTTCACTAAAATTAGCGAACGTCCACTGATCTACAGTGCAGCAGTGAGCGTTCGCCAATTCGTCATTCGCTTATAAACGTGTTTCATTGCTCTCTCTTTTTTTTTTTTTTTTTTATTGCTTTGTCACCGTTCAGGGTTATCGATCTGCTGCGCAGCGAATCAACAGGACGAACAAGGCAGCGAGCTATTGGATTCTTTCACAAGTCATGCTGTTTTAGGATTATCGGGTCGCTGAGTGCCAGGGGGGAAAAAAACACGCAAAACGACTCGCAGGCTTGTTAATGTCGTGGGTATAAGGCCAAATTCGGATGCAGCACAATCTTTTAGTGAAGGCGCTCGGAGCAGATTCCGCGTTGGTTGAGTTCGATTAAGTTCGATGCTTAAGGCGGTATGACTGATGAGAACTGGTTGCTGTCGAGTGGCGTAAGTTGTCTTGTGGACTATTTGTTGTCGGTGCAGTCTGTTGCACACCTTTTTGGCACAATTTCTTTTCCTGTCTGCAGCATGCTTAGAGGACCCAAATCAATGAACAGTTTTACAATCACAAAAAACCATGCAGTTAACTTTAAAGAGATAATTGGCAATTATGGCTCAAATACAATTTGCCCTTGATTGTTTTAGAAACGAATTAATGTTTAATTTTGTGCACCAAAAAGGAGGGCTTCTTCGTATAAAAATCGGACTAGATTCTCCAATCTATTATTCGATGTTCGAAGTATTACTTGCAATTCATGCTATTTCTTCGGGAGATCCTAAAAACGCGTTTTGCGTTCCATAAATAGTGCAAAAATGGACTAACAAAGTTTCATGCAACTATTGGCATTCTTCGAAAAGTTCGATCCTGTTAGCGTTGATGAGAGTTCTATGATGAGATTGAGTTTTGTACTAAATGAGAACTGCATTCAATGAGGTGTGTATTAAATTTCGGTGACGTTCTATAGCAACCTGAGTTGAACAGAAATTATCCAAAAAGCTTTAAGATATTTGAAAATATTTCGAGGTGCCTAAATTTCATTCGGTTGGCAAGAGCAAGTGTTAATTGAGTAATAGAGCGAAAAATTTCGGTCACAGCTTTGTTCGTGTAAATGAAGCATGTAGAGTCAAACATTTCTAGACAGACTTTAGACTTTACGTCAAATCTTCGTTACAAAACGTCTCGCGCGTATAACTGTGTTTAAGAAAATTAGACGTCAGAACTAAAAGTGCTTGCGGAGATAATAAGAGAGTGAAATTTCACACACGATGCTGCGGAAATGAAAATGGGAAAAATAGCACTTCGTTCGTTACTTGAAAATTTTGGATTCTTATTATTATTTTAAAATAAATGTTTGATTGAAAATATTAATAAATAACATCGTAATTTTTTTAAATGTGAATTGGTTATATTGAAATGGTGAATTCTATATTTGTGCTGTAACTTCTAGAAAAATAAGTATATTTTCAACACTAACGTCAGCATCTATTACTGGCATAGTAAGTATGAAATGAAGAACAATTTACTTTTAAATATGAAAAAAGGTTAAAAGATAAAAAGATAAAAAGTGAAGAAACTATTGAGTGAGTTTTATAATTTTCAAATATCTTAAAGCTAAAGAAAGAAAGTTAATTTTTATAAATACAAATAATTTTTTATGCAAAGATTTCACACTGAATACGATAAAGATGAAGTCAGAATATCTGCTCTATTTGATATGTCGATGTTGTTTGATTTACGAATGGTAATTAAAAAAAAAAAGATGAGTGAGAATAACTTAAAGTTGAAGTCGAAAAAAGTCTGCAAAAATGAAGCTTAGTAGTGTGAGACGGTAAGTGTAGCAAAAAATCATTTCAAAAAGAACAAAAAATCGTGTTTTTTTTTTTTTTAATAATTGCAGACCAGAGAACGTTAAAAAAGAAAAGAAAGTATAAAACAAAGTAGTACAGAAACAATTAAGATGATTAAAAAAAGAAAGAGTAAATAAAAAAATTAAAATAAGTGATAATTAATGATTGTACGTGACGTACAAAGTACAATTTGTTAAACGCATAGATGCTTGTCGTTATCTTTGTCCTTTACCTATTTAGCAGTATTGGTGAGTTTGGATACCACGCGGGTAAGTGCCCGATTTTCGGCTTTCAATCTCTCATTTTCAGCTTTGAGCTTTTGTAATTGCTGTAAACAGTTAAACAGTTAGCCCAAGGTACCCCAGATTTCTCAGAGCTCCAGAACAATTTTAGTAATACATTCATTATTCTTTTGATTTATCAACTAATTGATGGTTGAAGGCCTTGACTTTTAAAATTCAAAATGAACCCTTTCTGAGATTTTGTTTTTAAAACATATTTCAAATTTGAACTTTTGAAATAAACCATAACAGTTGCCTAAGCAGGTGGATAATAATTGTATACTCTTTTCTGTCAGACAAACTTTGTTAAAAAGAGTATTTAGATTACCAAATGATAAAATTCTATTTATCTCATTCGATCCTGTTGTTTCATAAAATTTAGATTTTAATTATTTTTATTCCGACAAGTTATATGTTATAAGATCTGGAATACATTTTATTTAATTACAATTCAAGTGTCAGTCATTATAAAAATGAGAAAAGGTATTATTTCTTTAAACTTCATTAAGAATTCAAATTTAAAAATGAGTTATCTATGAAATGGTCATTTTAAAATTTTAAATCATGTCACAGGATCGCCCATAACGCGACCATCTTTTGAACATCGATGTGGAAGGCGTCAGTAAAAAAACTGTCGAACGCGTCAAATGAACTTAATTAAATGACATAACAGATAAGAAACGATTCAGGAAATGAAGAAAAAAAGAGAAAAAAAGGTATTTCAAAAATCAAAAAAACTTCAAGCCACTGTCGAAGAGACAGAAGTAAAAAGAATAACGGCCAATTGAGAAAAAAAAAGGATCGGCAAAGAAAGAAATAAAAGCGATGCACTGAAGCCTTTCCATATGTTCTCTTGCGACAGGCGAAATAGTGTGAGAAAAACGCTTTGATTTATATGTTTTTACAAATAAATAGTATTCTATATTCATTTTTTCTATAATCTATATATTACTAAACTATGTCACACGTTTCTTGCACAATTTTGTCACAAGATCAATCAATGAATCAAAGTGTAGCTCGGAAGAAAAAAAAACATTAAAAACGATTTTCTCAGCGCGCGTCGAAAGAGAGTCAGCAATCCTCGCTGCATCACTCAACTGCAATCGTGGCAAATTGTCATTTTAAGAAAAAAGAAAATTCAAAAAATATATTGTATTCCACGTGCAGCCTACAAGGTCAAACTAAAAGGACTTTGATTTTTAAGCATTGTAAAATGTAGCAAAAGTCTAAGTTTGAAAAAATATTTTCTTAAATATATTGCAGTGTGATACATATTTTTCCAGATGCATTTTTAAAACTGATTTCTTTTTTAATTTAGATAAAGCAAGCATTTATCATGTCCGTGTATCTTTTTTAAATGAAAGATTAATTTTTGTAAATATTAAAAAATACATTAAGTGACGACAAAAGGTTCTGAATAATGGCGTATTAGAATAAAGAGTTTCAAATTTCTTTAATAAAGTTAGTCTTAAACAAAATGTTATGCATAAAAATGTCGATTTAAATAACACTTCATAATAAAGCCAAGTATCTTTAAATTGTAATAAAGCAAATGTATTTGCAATTTCTTTAATATCGTCAAATAATTTCTTGTATTTCATTAATATTTTAATACACTGTACAGACGGAAAATTTTATCTCTTTGCATCTCTTTGTTACTGCGCAATACAACGCTTTCATTATCCAATTGAAGCCTACTTAAACGCAAAAATTACTATAAAAAATCCCGCGATCATCGTTCATTAATTTAACTCCCAAATTCCCAAAAAGTATTTGTAAATACAAGGCGACAATTTCCATGAGACGGTGTTCGAGCCACCCAGCAAAGAATGCAAAAAATCAGGACACGTATCTCCACCTTCGTCAGAAGCACACCAGGAAATTCTCTCCTCGCTCAGCGGCTCCTCAAAATCGGGACTCAATCCAGGCACCAAAGAGGATAAAAAAAAAAAGAAAAAGAACCCGGGCATTCTGAAAAATAAGCCGAATCTCGCAAGTGACTGTACCTTGAGCTCCTCCTCCATCTCGGAGAGCTTCCTCTCCATCGCCCTGCGCTCTCGCTTCTCCGTCTCGGACAAGCTGCTGGACTTTCCCTGGGCCGCCTGCTGGGCCTTCTCCAGCAGGCCCTGGGTCTCCTTCAGCTGCTCGTCCGACTTGCGCAGCTTCTCGCGCAGCCGCTCGTTCTCGGCCTGCGACTCCTCGTAGAGCTTTTTGTAATCGAGCTCGCCGTTCTCGGTGCCGCTGCTGTTCGCCGAGCTCGATTTCGTTCGCGTCGACGTCGGTGAGCTGCCCGTCTCGGAGCTGAGAGATGAAACCGAGCCCAGCCTGCTCGAGCGCCCGGAACGCTCGTGTCCGCTCTGAAAACAATGCGCGAGTTTTATGGTTAGACGAGTACATTCAACGGGAGAACAAGTTTCTGGATATTTTAGAGAAACTGAAGAAGTGAAAAATATACGTGTGATGCTTTGGGTATCGAGTTATTTATAAACTTATCTACATCTCTATCGGATCATCAACATTTTTGGGCACTTTGATGTAGATCATTTTTGGGTTTGGGAATCCCCTCTTGTGCTTGAGATTAATGCAGATTGAAGACAAATAAGACTTCGATATTCAAGTATTTTTAATGTAAAAGATAAACGTTTAATGTACTAAATCAAATTTCCCATTTTTTTACCTTCGTATTAGGTTTGCTAACTATTATTTTAAACGAAATATAATTAAAAATTCGAATTAAACTGAAAAAAATGATTCAGTTTTAAATAAGGGTGCTGGAACCAAAATAAGTAAGTAGATAATTACAGCCGTTTATTACTAGGACGATAATTCTTCTCAAACTCTCTTGTCTGCCATAAAATTTAAACGCTCGGGAAAGCATCTCAAGAATGCAGTCAGTCGTCGCTGAGATGCAACGCTTATCGAAATTTGACACTTTGCGCCCTGCTTCTCTTCAATTTGGCAGGCATTGTTTTATCGCAACGTTCGAGGCAAAATTAAAGAACAATAATCTCTTGAAGTGCATAAATTAGGCGAAACGCAAACAATTTTAACGTGTTACCCATTAAAATAGCAGTTATTTACTTTGAAGCTTATTATTAATAGAATGCAATACGTGCGATTGCCTGATTGCAAAATAAAATCTCTGCTTCCAATGTCAATGATAACGAACCCGGCATTTGCTCGGCGGACCCAGGAAGTGAAGGCTACTTTAATTCTAAATCTATCACATTTACGTAAAAGGTATCATTTAAATAGAATTTAAGCTGGGGAACGTTCTTGATATTATATTAAGAAATTCGGAACAACGCATCGCTCTTTGCATATGTCAAACATTACGGTAATGTTTTGTAAACAAAATAAAATAATTGCTTCGAGATATACTTGTCAACTTAATCATTTGCAATAATAATACGAATATTGTGATGCTCTCAAAAATAGGACGAAAAACGCTAAGAATAACGTGGAATTAAAACAAGCAATATCTAGAAATAAATTTGATTATGCCTTTAAATGCAATGAGACTTTATTGTAAAAACTTTGGGCCGTCTTTTAATTTAAAAAAATAAATTTTTTATTACGTACCAACATATTTTTATTGTGCATATTTTTTTTAGTTGACAAAATTATCACTATAATGTCAGTGTTAAATTATTACTGTAATAATGACTGAACTTCTAGAAGACTAAGCTGTACCTTATATGAATGAGCTTTTATCAAGATAATGAACTAAATTACTTTTTATCGCTTTCAAGATAACTCAGTAAAAGATATAAGTGTACATTCTGTGTTGCAAAAAGGAAAAAAATTGTTTAATCTGATTATTTATTAATTGAAGTTTAAATTATGCATTGTTCAGAGTTTTAAAGATTTTCAATAAATTGGAGAAATTTTAATACGTAATTAAACATAAATTTTCAAATTTGTATTGAAATTTTTAAAAATTAATTCTTTATAAAAGTTTGGAAAAATATATTTTATTTATTTTATAATATTTTTCAAAAATTACTTTATAAGAGTGAATATTTTTACACATAAAATAATCTTATCGGAAGAATTGATTTTCCAAGAATTTTAGAATGTTATAATTACTAAAAGTTTAACTTCAATTTTAATAAAAGATAAGTGTACTTTTTCTAATGGAGAATCTGTAATTGCTGAAGTAATCGGAAAGTCGGTATACATTAAGCATTTATAGAGTTCATTGGAAATGAAAGTTTTACAATCGAAATTAAAGACTGTTCAGTTGAGAAGAAAGAGTCGTTACATTATTCAAGAAATACAGGATTTCTTTTTTTCTTATGTTTCTGAATATTTTATCAAAACTGAAAAAGATGAGGGTGAAGAATTTATCTACATTTCAATCTGTTTGACGTTTAAGTTTTTTGATTTGGGGATCCCCTATTGTATCTTATCCTACAATTGCTGTAATAATCGTAAATCTGTATGCATTTATAGAGCTCATTGAAATGAAAGTTTTACAATAAAAAAATAAAGGCAGCTGAATTGAGGAGAACTTTTACATTAATTTAGAAAGACGGAAATACAGGAATTGTTGGCCAAAGGCAGGCCATTGGTAGAAAAAAATCTATTATTATTATCATTCAGAAAAGAAGGAATTTCTAAAATTTGTAAAAGGACCATTTTTGCTTTATCGAAAGAACTAAAAGAGTCAAGTCTTGGCTCTTTTCTTAAAAAATTGAACACATTATTATAAAAATAAAATATGAATATATTGTTTATACTACATTTTTTAAAGGCAATTTAAAGGGAATACTTTTAAGGGTGTAGCACTTCCTCAAAATATGAATGTATACAGTAAGTTAGTTAACAACAGAGAAAGTATTCGTATATATCAAAAGCGTTTCTACATTTACAAAATTTTAATTAAAAAGTAGTAACGGTTAACGGTTTACGAGAAGTTTCCATATTTGCGTTAGAGTTTTACTTTCTCAAAATTAAACGAATATTCAGAAATGTATTCATAAGAGATCGATTTTCGAATTTAATTCCGTTAGAAAATTTTCTTTTCCTCTCTTTTTGCAAAACTAAAGCCGTACAGTTACTAAATAAAACAAAAACAGCAATCCTTCCCTCTTCTTTCCTTTTCATCCTCACGTTTTCGCTTTCCCTGCGTCCGACGTGCTCGGTCAATCTAATCGTATTCCAGTACTTCACAGTTCAACGTTTAAAATCCCCCCCTAAAAAGTAAAGCAATCTCTTACGACATATCCCTCGGACCCAGCCAGACTCTGTAGGCTGGAGCTCCTGGAGCCGAAGCTGCTGCTCTCCAGCTTGGGCTTGGGCTTATTAAAGCTCCCTCCCCGGTGGACCGAGGCGGCCCTACTGTTAAGTCCATTCAGGTAGCTGTAGCTGGTCGAGGGGCTGGCGAGATTGAGCGAGCCGATGCTCGAGTGGTGGCTCGAGGGCAAGGTCAGGGCCCCGTAGCCGGACGCCGTGCCGCCGTAGGTCGTGTACGGATTCTGGTAGTTGTTGAGGCTGTTGCTCGAGTTGCTGTAGGGGTTCTTGCCCGCGGCGGAGGCGGTCGGCGAGGACTTGTTCAGGTAGCTGGGGGTCGAGTAGCTCGAGTTACCCAGCAGGCTGGAGTAGCTGTTCTGGCTGCTGCCGAAGAGGCCGGCGATGCTGCGCGGCCGGTTGCGAAAGATCGAGTTGCCGCTCGCCGAGGCCTGGGCGCGAAGACCCGCCGCCGTCGTCGGCTTCGGCTGCGTCCTCTTTCGGTACGTGGACATATCCTCTCTTCTCGCGGTACACGGGCAGACTTTCTTCACATAACGATCGCGGTAGCCGAGCTGATTTCGAGATCAAGAGTGAGAGAGAGAGAGAGAGAGACACTCGCGAGGAGCTGGAGGAGCAAACGCGTGCGAGCGAGTTGACAGCAAGTGTTTGACTGACGCGATGCTGACTGGCTCTCGGCGCTCTGGCTGGCTCTGGCCTGCCCACACCTCCCTTTCTCTCGTTCGGCGATTCCTCTCGCTTCCATACGAGTTATTTGTGGAAGCCCCGACGTCGTTGTGTGCTGCCCGAGGCATTTTCAAGGCGCCGAGGAGAGGAGCCAGCCTGCTGCTCTGTGACTCAGTAAGTAAGTAAGACCGACTCGCGACGCTCCCCACCCCGAAGACGCTGCTCGACGCGACTGTCTTCGAGAGCCCTTGGGACGATCGCTCGCTATTAAAGCTGCCTTTAATTGAAGCTGGATTAAGAAGCGGCTGCTTGGACGCGATTCCGAAGCTGCGGATAATTGCAATTAGGGGGAAATGCAACGATCGCTTTCGGACGCTTTAATTGGGAAGGGTTATTTCAATTTTAGAACTCGATATTGATATTTATTTTTATTATGGGTTTGGGAATTTTTCCGTACGATTTCTTTTTGGTAAAGAGAGCTTTGCTTGATTGGTGGGCTTGGAAGATCATTGCTTTTACATAATGACTGTACAATAAATTACATTTGTAATTTAAAAACTAGCGACTGAATATAAAATAAATGATTTTTCACTCTATTTTTTGACCTGGTCTAATATAATAGATACATAATGAGGTCGCAACTTCTTTTCTTATAATGATGATCCCATTTCAACCGTTGTAGTCAACCTATATAGATGATTGATTTACAGATGTTCAATTTTTTTATACTATCTAATTTTGCAGAAACAGATCGAAGTGTCGCATGACAAATAGCACATTTTTCAGTTCGTTCATTGAGTGAAATTTCCTTTCGAAATTCTTATTTTTAAAGTTTTTCTGTTGCTTTTACCCACAAATAAATGGCAAAGTATCTTCTTTGAATGAATTTTTTAAAAATTTCTTTTCACCAAAATACAGCAATGCCACAAATGATGAACAAGTTTTTTTAGCAATAAAATAATGCATGTTTCGTTATCATTTACAATGCAATTTATACGTTATTTCCATTGACCAAAGGTACCAGACAGCATCGTAAAATCCGAGATTTCCGCGCACACTTGCCCCTACTCTACTTAGGCCTAGTCTCCCAAATCCGCTTCTCCCAACGTCATAATACAGCCCGCAACTCTGCCAGCGAACCATCCATTTTTCCCTCCGACAATACCAGAACCCGAAGCCGCTTGCGAACTGATTATTTTCGTACATCAGCGGACGACGGCTGTCATCCCGATTTTTTGAGCGGCGAACCGCCGTTTCATCGGTCATTTTCTCGGGTTTCACGCAGGCCGTAAGAACGGCGGGGGTCCGGGTCTCGAGCTCCGCGGCTCGAAATCCGGTGCCAAGTCGGGCTTAACTGGCTGCTCCATGAAGTTGTCGGCCTCGTAACCTCCAAAGCCCGCACGTCTTTGTTTGCATGTTTCAATTGTGCAAGAAGGCCGGGGGGCTCGGGATTGACCGACGCATAAAGCTGCAGCGGGCTGCTGCGCGGCTATATTCGTAACGGTTTTGTAAACATATAAGCGCGGAAAATGGCGGAATAATACTTTGTGTTTTCTTTGCGCCGAGAGCGAAGGTTCGCTTTGGTTTTGAAAGAAATTGTTTCTTTTCGATGCTTCGGAATGTCATAATAAAGAGTCTATCTAATGTAGGAAACTTTAAACTTATAAATAGCCGGGGTAGCAGTTTAAAAGCGTTACTTAAAAAGTAATAAATGCTCGTGATTGAATGAAATTGTATATATTTCTTTTTCATTGTTACAAATCTTAAATTTGCTACATTTAATCTTTTCCCAATTGCTCAGTTAAATATTATCTAGTGGAAGAATTAATTGTGAAAAATTAAAGCTTGTATTTTACGACTTTAAAAGGATAGTTTGAAGGTCAAAACTACGGCAATGCACTTCAATGAAACGCAGAGCCGTAAAACAAAGCATAAACCACATTATCAAAGATCGATAAACGCGAGCTCCATGGTTAAATAAACGCGAGCTCGCTAAATATAAACCAGTAAGCGAAAAGCACTAATCGAACGATTAAAACTCCCTAAAACCGTCCATAATTCACGGTGAACCGTTCAACCGTCACCGCTCGGAGCGGCTCTAAACTCGCGCGTCGTTCGTCGGCTCGTTTACCCCGTCAGCCGTGGTCGCGCGTCTCTTAATTGCAATCGCCTCTGTCCGCGGCGATCCTCGACGGTCGACGCGACACGAGTTTTATACGAGACTCGCCGATCCGCGATTTATCGATGGAAAGCGAACAGTCGTCGGCGGGGGTGGCGATTTATGAAATCATTGGCAGCTGCCGCCGCCGCGGTGTGTCGGAAACTCTTTTCTCGGAAAGCGCGCAGGATTTTAACGCGGCGGGTCCGATTATTTTTGATTCTCTCCGACGTTTCCAATAACCTCCTGCTTCTTTCTCTCCCGCCGCCGTCGCCGTCGCCGCGGGCCGCGGCTATGATTTCTCGGAGCTTTTTTCGGATGATGAATAAGCCGGCGGCGTTTATGTAATGACGTGAAAAACGATCTGTCTTAATAGCGCGCGTATCGGCTTGACCGCTGGAAAATATTAACTCTTTTCCGTCGCTCGGACTTTCTATCTCGCGTATTCGATTACACGTGTTAAGTATCATTCCGTCCGAATCGCGTCCCGAAATACAGCTTAAAATTAATCAAGAACTCCGCGCGCAACCTCGTCGAAAGCTGAGCGCGAGGAGCTCTATCCCTCCCCGAAATTCCCCATCGAGCGCACAAATGAGGAAGTGCGTCGGTCCGAAACCGAGCAAAACAGACGACGAAAAAAACAATAATGGACTCGAGATCTTCGCCCCGGCAAATGTCAAAGGTGGAGGAACGGAGACGCGATCCAAGACTTTGGGGGGGAGGCCTATTTCTGGCGGCTCGTGGCACGTTCATGATCACCCTCGGACCCGTGCCGTTCCTTCCTGTCCTTCTTTTTATCGGCCGGCTCGGGCGTAAATATCTCTCTGCGCGCGTCTTTGCACTTCTCCCCCCTCCCTGAGTCTTGATCGAGCGAAACTGCCTGATGCATGCCTATATACTCGGGGCTTGAGATATTAGCTGCTTTGATGCTGGATTAAAAGGCGCGCCCAGGACGGCTGAGCTTGCGAGTAATTGAAGGGTTATTTTTGATTCGCACTTCGGGCGAGAGGGAAGTCGAAGCTGGCTGTTCGTGAATTTTGGACCTGCTTTGCCGCTGGATAAACTCCGAGGCGGTTGAATTGGGAATAATTGTCTTTGGGGTAGCAAAATTAAAATAATAAGCGTTAAAGAAGGGAACTTCGCAGGGTATCGAACGTGATAAACGGAATTTTCTCTTGACCCATTATGCTCATTTGCGGATCGAAAATGATTCGATTCCCTACAAAGTGGGCTTGGATTTGCTGATTTTAGAAATAGCCAATTTGTTTCTTAGCGAACGCTAATTTAGCTGGTGCCGAGTGATCGAAGCGTTTTGGCTCGAAATTTATCGTGTAAACGAATCGGGACAAGCGATTCGCGTCAGAATCGGACACGGCACATTTCGTTATTTTCATATTAACACTTTTTGTTTATTTGCGCCGTATTTATTTGCGCCGACCTTGATAATCCTATAAATCTGGCTAATCGAGTGTAATTACACGTTTGCTTGTGACGCAAGTTTTTTTTGGTTATTTTTGTGCTTCTAAATCTAATAGATAATTCAAATAAAGGTTCCTTTATAACACTTTTTAAAACTAATGCTTAAGCGCAAAAATAAACTTTCAAAACTTATTTTCAAACGAGTGCTTATTTACATTAGGGTATACATTTTCAAAAAATCTATGCTTTTGTATTTAAAAGTTCAGGAAAAAAATATTTCCAAATATTGTAATGGCAATGACAGAAAAACAGAAGCGGGGTTCTACATTAAACTACCAATTACCCTCTCAAACTTTGATAAAATGCTCATTACTCTAGTAAATATCTTGATTTGAATCTCAAATAATTAATAACAAGAGTCAATTTCCTTATTACCTAAAATCATTCTTAATCAAAAGCTCTCTTCTCTCCCCCGCCGATTCCAATTTCAAAGCAAATTCAAACCGCGTCCAAAAAATCACAAACCGCATCAAAACCAACGCAGCCCCCAACAATCCATCTAGTCTCCCCCCGCCCAAAAAATCCGCTCGTCCTTCGCTCTCTTCCTCTTCCTCCTTTGCGCTCGCGAGTTCGCCGCGAGGCTCGCACTTACATCCGTTCCTCCTCCTCGATTTGTTTTCTCAGCGGCGCGCGGGCGCGAGAAATATTCGCATACTTGATCTAGTTCCCCGCGCGCGAATATTTACGCGGGCCGGCGATGCCAATGCCAAGAAAACGCTGCAGCCGGCCAAGGGAAGGGGGGGGGAGTGGGGGGTTTAAGGTATTTCGAATTAGCAGCGCTTTTCCGCACGTGCTTTTCGTGCAATCGATTGCAACGAGCCGCGACCCGCGACTAATCGACCGTCACACGGCTCGAGCCGAGTATCGACCGCGGGGAGTAAAGCGTGCAGCCAAGGCGAACGTTTCGCGAGCCGACCTCCGATGTCGATGTAAGGAACCGGTGGAAAAAGAGGCGGCGAAGGCTGCTTCGGGAAGGAAAGTTGGGCGTTAAGTGCTTTTACGGGATTCGATGCCGAATTTGGCGCTGAAGGCAGTCGGAGTGCGAAGGTCCTTTTTGTTTGGTTTATTTATAATTAAGAAGTAACTCTTTGTTTCGGCGAGAAATGCAAATGAGTTAAATATTTATAAAGTTTTCAATCGTATAGTTCGAGATGCGTTTTATTATAACTTGAAAACATCGATCACTTTTTTTGTTGCCTTTATAGTTTTGATGATGATTTGCTTCGAATCGAAATGGAGAAATATGTTTGATAAGAAATTTTTATTTTCGATAAAAATATATTATTTTGCAATAACTTTTAGCAAAGCTTGTGAAAGTAAAAGTTTTGCAAGAACTTTTAGCTATAAATGTTTATGGCCAGCTTTATATATTTTATATCGTAAATATCGAGTGAATCATACCGTTGCGAGAAGTATTAGAATATTAGAATATTCTATTATATTTTAGTCTTCTTTCGAATTTCAAAATGCAGCTCTTGGCAAGTCCAATACGGATAAGCTATATGCTGCGATTTTGACTTGTTTTGAATGAAAATAAAACTACAATAATTAATTGCACTAATTAATTTCTAAAGATAATATTCGCTTAAATTTGGAAGGGAACATTTTCAATAAATTAATTTTGCAATTTATTGTCGCTCATGCATTATTTCGTCTTATAATTTAAAATAATTTTATTATTATTTAAGCAGACGAATTTACATAAATAATCCCTACAAGTAATCTTGTTTGTAATTCTGTAATATTCTTGTTTTGTCAAGAAATAGATTAAATAAATTGTTCTACGTACATTTTATAAAATTTCATGAAATTTATTTTAGTCTCTTTCAGAAAAATATCTATACTGCCGTTTAAATTCGTACAGTGACTTTTAAAATCTCAACGGTATTTCCTCGAGTAAAGTTTGTAGGCAAATAAAAGTTTTATCGCGTCGATCCTTTAGGGTTACTCATACGGAATAAAGAAAAAAACGTCGGGCGACTCATCGCCGATGGTATTTGAAAGGATGCATTCCGAGTCGCGACACCTCAGAAAAAACCGTTCGATTCGGGTCGTGTATAAAGTGCCTTCTGCCGCCTCTTTGTCTCACTCTCGCAAATTAACAAATAACGGAATATTCGAATGCTCAAAAAAGATAGTTCTTTATGTATTAAAAATTATTTTTACATGATAAGATTTAATACGATATTTCTGATTAATTTTTTAAAAACTAATTTTTTTTAGCTGTTTTTCTGCGTAAATTAAAAAATTTCTTATATTTTAATAACAGTTTTGCGTTTGCATCGTTAAATTGACCAATGATTAATAATATCCCTGGCATCCATTCACTCATTACTCAAGTAAACGAAACCAACAATCCTCCTTTCGAATCACCGTAAAATGAGCTACATTAATCACGTCCTAATTGAAAAAGTCAGCCGTGAAATTTGCTCTCCGCCTCGTTACCGACCATCGGCAAAAACAGCAACTCAACAAACCCCTCTCCCCTACGTCAGCAGCTTAGAAATTACGTCACGAAGCGATATTTCCTTCTTTCCCCGGGTAAACCGACTTGCTTATGTGTCTATGTCGACGTACAAACGTCCGGAGTACTCTTCCAAACTGCTCTCTCGACCTGCCGCGTGTTTTTGTCTACGCGTTCATCTTTAAATACCGCGATCGATACTAAATCTAAATTTAGGCCCCTCCGCGCCTTTTCGCTGTCACGCAAATGTGCGGATCGCGGACGACGCGATTAAACCGCGCAAAAAGATTCATAAAGTAAGAGGAAGAGAGAGAGAGAGAGAGAGAGAGAGTCGGAGAAAGTTAATTTATCAATGGGTTCGGCGAGACGAGAAAGAGCTGCGGGTCTCCCGCGCGATTTTTCGGACGAGCCGCGCGTAAGTCGCTGCGCCCGGCTATTTTTAACGGTTCGAGCGTACAACCCGGTAAATTTGGAGGGGAGCAGAGTCTATATTAACATTTGTATTTAAAAGCGGCGTATACCTTTTGCGAGAAAAACCGAGAGAATGAAAACGCTTTCGTGCGGATTTTTCTTTTTTTTTAGAAGGAGGGAACTATTTTTGCCTGATTTTTTAGAAACGTCTACGAAATTTGTCGAATATTAATAATTGGTTAGCAAATTTTTATTGCACTGTTATGGTTACATTTACGAGATTCTGCTCCAAAAATTCCTAACCGCATTTGAAAGGCGGATGTATCAAATCGTACCACTTGAAATCAATCAACCGAAACCGATGAGAATGTTGGGAAAACTCACAAGAGATGATGCAAGTTCACCTGAGTCATAAATGTATATTATGAATCACGTGTTTCTTTATCAAAAGTAAAGTTAATAAATTACAATTTACATTCCGCACCTGTAAGATTCTCTAAATAAAGCTGTTTAATTTTTATTTTCGATATTTCATTAAAGTTTGCAGAGTTCACTTTAATAATAAAAATGATAAAATAGTTAAAAATATTTTCACAGCCATTCCAACCAATCCACAAATTTTTAATGAACTGCTAAAATCCCTATTAGCGCAGTCATACTTAAATCTTGATGTGTCTCGACCCAAATCCTTCCCCGTAAACCGCTGCCCTCCGAAAATATCACAAAGGCAGACATAAAGAGCAAATCTTCCGCTTATCGCGAAAACTGCGCATTTGTATTGAACTGAGAAAAGCCGACGTCTGGGCACTACAAGTGTCGGCATGCGGATTTACTTTGTATCTTCATAATGAGCGCTTGCTAAGCTAACAACAGACGTTGGACGGAAAACTTTATTTCAAACTGTCTGTAAATGTGTCCTTGCGTTCATTTTTAACGCAAATCATGTTTTCATTTGAACAGTTACCTATAATGCTTCGAAAAATATTTTACTTTTTGAATAAATTATTGTTTAATTACAGGTTCTTAGAAATTCTAAATTATAATTTAAAATTTTTTTTAGTTGGTTATAAGTTTATGCACAAGGAAGAATAAATCTTTAACCTCTATAAATGAACATTGGCTTTGTTCTACATGTATTTAGATTTTAAATAAATGTTGTTCGAGTCTGACCAATTTTAAATGTTACTACTTTGTATCTTATAATTGTAGTGATTATTTAAAATAATAGCTAGCATCCTCAAATTTCGCAAAATGCATCTTGAAGTGCAAAAGTTCAAGAAGTTTCGAAATCATTAATCACTACGTATTAACAAAGAACCTTGTACACACTCCAATAAAGTAGTAATAGTCGTCTGTATAATTGGAACTGTTTCTACTTCGTTTGTTTTACTACCACTAACAGATTAAATACTTTGCTGCTAATTTCTGCACTATTTTTTTTTTCTCCAAACGATAAAAAATATCGTTAACATTTTCAGTTTTAATTAATATCCATAATTCACGACTAAATAAATAATTTATAACCAAATATTACGTAATACATAAAAAACCAAAAGAAACTCACCTCAGTATGATTGGTTTTGGTGTCATCGCAGTCGGCATTTGCCGGTGCGTCCTGCTTTTCCGGGTCGATTTCCTGAAACGGACCAAAGCAGAGAGTCGTTAACATGAAATTTTTCGAAGGTTAAGCGCAACGTGAACTAGAAAACAGAAATCGGAGACACCACGGAGTAAGAGCGAGTATTAATAGAAGGTGTTTACACCTGACGTCAAATGGAAACATTGGCTTCGAGCAGCTACCATCCCACGCGTCTCGAACATCGATTATATTTGAGGTGTTCGGCAGATCGAAGGAGTTACGGAAGATGAACACGCGCGCATCTGTGTTTAACGATCCGTGAAAGCTTTGCGAAATCGACGATACTGAATCGTCTTAATGCTCTTTTGTTTGGCTGCGAAATCTTCGATGACGATGATTATTGCTTTCGTGCGTCTTTCTATTTGAATTTTGATTTTAATATCATTCCTCTGCATTAACAATTTCCGTATCTATGTAATATATAATATTTGTCAGTCTGTTCATTCTCAGTATTGAAATATAAATTGACCATTATTTTATAACACGTGAACAGTAGATTTTAAAAAGCTTCTTAGATATTAAAAAGCAAACTTTTTCCAAATAAAATTCCTATAATTTTCTTTCAGAGCTGATACCAGTGCAATTTCTTCTAACTTAGTGCAACTCATGGCACAATAAATCTCTCAAACTATAAGTACATAGCACATCTGCATTACTTGGTCAGTGAAAATAGATTTAAAAATTCTACCGTCGACAGGAAGACTGTCAAAATGATTTAAAACCGGCAACTTAACAAGATGACCGTCGTGATGATTTACAGGTTTAAAAAAGTGCTGCATATACTTATGCGGAAACGATTGAAAAATAATACTAACATCCATGTCGACGTGTACGACTCCGGTGGATCTTCTTTTTGGTCTCCGCCTCCTTTGGATAACAGCCTGCGTCGCCTGTGCATTTCGGCTATCGTTTTCCTTGTCTTGCTCTGCAATGAATAAATAGATTACTCTTTTTATTTGAACTTAATGCTAGATATAGAATTAGGAGTGTATTTTTTTTTAACGAAGGTTCTTAAATTTGACGAGCACATAATTAAAAAAAATTAAAAAACATAAATAGTTTTGAAGATTAGCCAATTTTATTTATGTAAAAATCTTTTGATTTTATAATTAGAGTATATTTAGTATTAATTCAATAAACTTTCAATGTAAAAGGTTTTTTTTTAAAAGTATATTTAGTTTTTGATGAGTCAGAGTACTAGGAAGATAAATTTATTTTTAATTCTACTTAAATAAAATTTTAATTCGAATGTTATAATTAGTACTCCATTGTGATTGTCTTATTATGGGCAACCGGCCAAAAATACTCGAATTCAATGCACCGTTAAGCAAGTCTTGATATTCTTTTCTGAATTTTTATATTTTACGATCAACGATTTAGCAATCATTTGTTTAGAGTTAAGTGTTAGATATTCATTTACACGTGCTTATAAAATAGTAAGCTATAACTTGGTGTTCATTTAAAATGAATGTGTAAACAGCATAAGAAATTTTAAAAAATGACATCACCTTAACTAATATTACAAATTTCTTTAGAAAAGATTCTAAACAATGTTTCAGTAAATTTATCCTTTGCGTATGATAACAATGACATTATTCATTTTAATCTTTGTAGTTAATACTTTTAGATAAAGGCGAAATGCTTTCTCATTTGAAAAGATTTAGATCTGGCGCATCCTAAAACCTTGATTTTTCTCCTCTAACGGTCAAATGCGTCTTTCCAATGAAGGTAGGAGCACCGTTAAGTCCTTACAATACAGATACGAATCAATCATTTACAGACATGTAAGTTACCTTTGTCCTCGGGTGGCTTTAGCGGTCGCCTAAGCGGCAGAGTGACGGTGGTCTCGGCAGTGCTTGCGGCGATGGTGTCGACCGGGGCCGAACTTGGACGAGGTACGGTCGTGCCGCCGGACGGCCGCCTTATGTACGCCGTCGTCGTGTCACCCGACGTCGATCTGTTATTTGCATCCTCTAGCTGGAACTGAACCAGACAGACGTTTTCTGATATGCAGACAGCGAGCTGATCTTCGCGCTCGTTTTTCTTTGTTTTATTTTTTGACACAGTTCTCTTTTTCTTTTTTAAACGATTAACACGCACTGGGAAAGAACAATAGATGGAGCGACTACATGATTCGATACGTGACAATTTGATTAGAATGATTGAACCGGTGATTGGATGTTGTTAGTCGGAAGATTTTCATTTGAATCAATTTGTCGACTCAAATTTATCTTCTTTCGCAGTACAACTTGTCAAGAGTGATTAAGTTAATACTGCATGTTTAGATTATATGATAAAAAAATTGATTGCAATAGTATATTAAGGAATTTCAGTAAATTACTGCTAGTTTTTCGTAACTCAAAAATCTACATAACAATTTACAGAAGATTAATGTCTAATTGAATCTTTAAGTTATTAAAAACTACCATAAACTTTTAATGAGATGTATAATCTTTAATTTTTAAAATGAATGCTGCCAAATTAAGAAATGTATTTTGATATTTGAGGCAAAAATAAATAAAAGAGCCTTATTTTTGGTTAACTACTTTCGAAAACAGTTTTATTGTTTTTCTTACAAAAAACTGTAAAATAATCATAATAAAATCTGTAGGCGAATATATTTACAATGATAAAAAAAAACATTTTGCAGGTAGCGGCCACATTTACAAATCGCGTAAAGCACATAAACATAAAATGTTAAGGACTAGCATGCCCCAAAGTAAATCATGCACTTACATCTAAATTCCCGACATTCTGTGCCTACTGTGTACAATATTTTTTCATTTTTTCAACCTATATGTGCTCGTAAAACAAACAAATAGGACATACCTTCAGCCGCTAAAACGTGAGTAAATATACAGGAAAAAGAAAGGGTGATCGAAAAATTGGATATAAAGTCAGGTAGTATACTAGTAAAGACTGTAGGATCTTTTCCAACAATAAAATTTTGTACTTGCACTCATGATTCAAAATTTTGGATCACAAAATTCTATTCCCACTTATTTTTATATAAATAGTAACCATCATTGTGTAATACATTCAAAATACTGAAAGTTAGTCAATCTAAAATAGATATTATACCTTAAAGGAACTTGTTAAGTTTTTTCAAGCTATATTTCTTAAATTATCAGAAAAATATATTCTCATGAATTAAAAATATTAAAATGCATTAATACTAAATGTCTTCTATTAAAAGTTTTTACATATCAACACATTATAAAACAAAAATGAATGTCTTCAAACACACTACTAAATCAAAAATAATATTAAAAGCACCTTATTTTGTACTAAAACTGGATAATAACTACTTCCATAATTTAAAAAAAAAACTTACATTTTTATAACAAAAAAAAAAAAAAAAATTCTTCAACAAGCAGCTAAAACATTTTGTTTTCCAAAATTTTTTATAATTATATCAAAAAGATATAAATAAAAAAACAAAATTTCCTCCATGGACACCTCTCAAAAGACGAAAACGACAGAAAAATATCTAAAGAAACCTGAGGGATAAAACGTAAAGGAAAAAAAAACGTGAATAGGATCCCACGGTACAGTGCTCAATATCAACATTTCAGGATATCGTGCTTAACAACTTGTGCATATGTACAAAGTGCTACTTGTAATCCCAACCGATAAAATTCAACATCCATGCACACCAGCCGCCACTGTCGCGAAGTTCATCGACAGTGTCTACTTGCGGAAGTTGGGTAGCAGTACCACCGACCTTGCTGCCGCTGTCAACCTTGAGCCTCCAGGATGGTCGGCGTTCTGGGAGGTTCGTTTCGACCTCGGCCGCGGCGCTCGCCGTCGTCGCGGACTGCTTGCCGTTGCCGTTGCTGCCGGCCGAGCTCGACACGGTTACCGTGGTCGGGGTAGCCGTCGTTATCGTGGCCGTGATCGAGGCCGTCGTCGACGAAGCGCTGCTCGACACTCCTGACTGCTGCACACAGGGGGTTATCCAAGGCACAACAGAAAGTCGCTGTTAATGGGGGGGTGGAAAAGCTGGACTGGACGGCTTAGGCTTCGTGGGAAAGCTCGATTAATGAACATGGTTTTTTTAATTTTGGCTGCTGCTCTGTGTTTAGCGGCTGCACATCTGGCAGGCTTTCTATTGCCTGCTTCTTGATAAGCTGATTTTTTTTTTAACTATCGTTCATTTATTAATTGAGAATGTAATATAATGTTGGAGCTTATCAAAAAATCAGATGTGACACTGGAATTATTAACGAACACAAAACAAAATAGGCAAAATTAATGCAATTGCTAAATGGGTACAACCCACCACCAAGATCTTATAATCTCGAGTATGCAATTAATGTAAGCATCGACACAAGGGCACTATAATAACGGATTCACGGTAGCGACTAGACACAGATATTTAAGGAATCGTGCGCAAAAAAGTAAAAAAAAAATACTCACTTGTGCAATCGAACTGTATGTATTTAATTATTTAATTATTTTATACAATCAATTTTTCTGCGTTTATTTTTATAAACAATTAATTTTTTACGCATCTGTAACAACTTAAAAATAATTCAAATGCAATAACAATTGGAATTAGTATAATTTAGTGCTTTATAAGTCAACAAAAAGGGGATTCATTTTTATTATTTAATTGTTAATTATTAATAAATTAATCCTATATGAACAAAAAAAAAATTACGCAATTAGTTAACTTCGTCAAAATGACCTAATGTACGGAAAATAATAGGCAACTCAGAGCAATTTATTTTGAAAAAAATTAAATTCAAGAATAATCGTAAAAGAATATCAATATTAATTTTAAAAATTTGTCTGTCTCAGGATTCAAATCTAAAAATATTTGAAATCATAACAAAAATTTTATAAGGGATTAATTTCTCCCTACTCGATTATGGAAACAGCAAAAAAAAATATATCTAACATCCTTTGGAAGCCCAGTTTGACAATAATAGAGTCAATTAAAGTTGAACACGTGGGGAATCGCTAATAAAGCGATTAGCAGACCGAGCTTGCTAATCATTATCGTGGGTTTATAAGCTTTCAACAATTCTTTTGTGTCGTTCTCTAGTATCTTCATTTCTAGCTTCGCGCTATTTTCCTCGCAATTTTTACTTTCGAGATCGGTTACTTGGCGGTGAGTTGGCTCGGGTGGCCGCGACAAAAGGGGAACAAGACATTCGCTAAGCTCTACCTGACTGAGGGGCGCCGTTGTTGTCAGCGTCGTCGTCGCCGTCGTAACCGTGGCGGTCGACAACGCGCCGACATCGTTGGTCTGCTGCTGCTTCTTCTTGACCAGTTGCTCGGCGCTTTTGATCTCGTCGAGGGTGACGCCCTGGGTGGAGCGTCGAGTCTCGCGGACGCGCTTCGCGTGGGCCTTCCGCTGCGTTTCACTTTCTTCATCGCGCACCGGTGGCACGAACGACCTGTGGACCATTCAAGATTTGAGAGGTTTTTGATTTATTTTGAATTGAGGAGAAATCTCAATCGCCACCCTTATCTACCGCTTACTTACAAATTAAATGACAGCGTACGTTTTTACAGCTGATTGTAGTTTATTTGTAAATAAATGATTAGAAAAGGATAGAGATTATAGATTTATGTATAATGTTACTTGGAAGCATGTCTATTTTTTACGATATCCAAGAAAACGTAGCATGATTATGTTTTGAAATTGAGCATTTATATACACTTTTTCAAAACTTTAAAAATGTAATAAAAATGGTTATATTTTATTAGCTCAAAAACATTCCTTTTATAATTTAAATTGAAAATTTTTTACTATATAACAACTTTGGTATACACTAATAAAGTATGAATTCAAATAAGCATATAAGCATATAAGTATTCAAATTCATACGACTTTAAAATAGTTCTTAATTAATTAAAATTTGATAAAAGCTTTTTATTATGTTAATTTTGTTACTATTTAATAAACTATAAAATCCAAGATTTTATTTTTTGATACTTCGATGGTCTGTATAACTTTTTCATTAATCAGCGTGAAAAAAAAGAAGCGTTTTAGCCTAAAAATAAATCTAATAATTCTTTTTAATACATTCAATTTTAATTTATAAAAATTTGATATATATATATACAATTTACAGTATAATTGATATAAATCAACGTGAAAAAAAAAAATAACATAAAAATGAATTAAGCGTAAGCTATAAAACTACAAAATAATAATATAATTACCACGTAGGACAAACGATCGAAATGTCAAATGAATGTATGGTACTAGTTATTATAAAATACCAAATTCAATTCTATTATTAAAAAATCAAAAGGTTTTATTGGGATATGTTGCATAATATAAAAAACTGTTTTCTAATAAATAATTAGATTAAAATAGTTGATCACACTTAAAAATATTTGATAATAAGATACTTGAATTATATTATAGTTATATTAATTATTTTTTAGAAAATATTCTTCATATTCTTTGGGGATTAATAGACAATCATCAAAACTCAAACAAAATTTTAGATATTATTATAAAATCGATATGTTGTTTAGACGTCTTTGAAGTATTAGAAGATGGAACTCCAAACTATCCAAACTTAAGAAAAATAAAAGATTAAATCAAAATCATTATAAAATAATGCTTATTTAAATCTTAATGGAAAAATTATTTCTAAACATTTATCTTTTCAATTACATTGTAACTGGGGCTAAAAGGTTTTGTCATAAATTAATTTTTCCAATAACAATTAGCTTACAATCACAAGTCTTATTTTGCAATACCATTATACTACACGAATAAAATTTCGCAAAAAAAATGGTAAAAAGGTTGCCACTTTTTAAAAAGCACACTTTTTTATCATGCAGTTGCAAACTGCAATAAAGGAAAAATTAAAAAAATGAATATTAACAAGGCATGGAAATCTCAAAAATTTTAAAGGCAATCTTCACACGTTTCAAATGAACAGTTGAAAAAAAGTTTTTTGAAATTTTCTTACGCAAAGATAGTTATTTTTGAATACAGATTCATGGTATTCCTTAAAATATTTCTAATTTTAATAATAATAATTGAAAATAAAAATTAAAGAATTTTAGACATTTTTTTTGCACTTTTTTAACTATGCCATCTAACTAAAAAATATATACGTTGTGATATTAGATTTGTTTGGTCGATTCGCGAATATCCTTTATTCATAAAAAAATTAAAAATATTCAATCAATAAACTTGTAGAAACTTTTTTCCAACTGTTTATATCTTCCGGGACGAGCGCCATATCTACGCACTTGAAGAAATTTTTGAAGATATTTCCTGGACTTAGCTTGCTCCCACCTGGAGTGGTAGGAGTCACAGGTGCTGTTGTCGAATTATTGTTATTCGACGTAGGCAGATGTGTTGGCGAGCCTTGGCCCTGGCTCGATACACTACTCCATCATATAGCATAAGTATTATTTTCAAAATATAATTCGTATATTTTTCTTATATTTTGTTGAAACTGTTATTTTAAATCTTAATATTTTAAGGACTTTTTGTTGATTATTGTTGATTGTATTTGGCAAAAAATTAAGGATATGCAAAGTACATATAAATTAAACATGGTTCACATTCCTTTCATCCAAATCAGCTTTAAAAAGAATTGCCAGAAATTTTTCTTTTGCGTAAAATTATTTGCAAATGTAAGTAGCGCGTTTAAAGAAATATAGCGAAGGACACTGTTAATTGTTTAAATATTAAATTGTTCCTAAAATCAACATATAACTTCTGAAATACCGAAAATGTCCCATATAAAGAAGGCTTGCTTAAAGTACCTGCGAATTTGGTTAGACGGGATGGGACTCGTAACGACACTGGGGGTGAGATTCGTTGAGATCGGTGATGTGGGCAACGACTTATTTGGCAGTGTCGGTGATTGCGTGCTATTACCCTGCGGCACTCGCGACAATTCCAAATTTAGCTTTATCTCCTTTTTCCTATAAACAGAAATTAAAGCACATCTGCTTAGCAAGATTTCTAGCGGAAGAATTGAGGACAGAAAAAAAAAATGTTTTTAATAAAATGATCGATGCATAAAGTTAGAAAAGAAGAAAATAACTTTGATAATATCTGAAATAATTTGAGAATAATATCAATTTCTAAAAAGACAAAGTTTTTTACAAATAAATGGTTTTTTAATTTAACATGCTCATGAACTTAAACTATTGGTCTACTATTCAAGCAAAAACACAATGAAAAAAAAACAACACTAGAAATAAAATAGTTTTTATATATAGTTCAGAAATACTTAAGTACCTCGCAAACCATTTAAACCTGACCTAAATAATATTAGAACAGCATCACTGTTAAACTTTTTTCTAGAAAATGTCACTTCCTATTTTCAGTTTTTTTAAACTAGGCAATGACAGATGAGTATTTCTATTTAGGTCACAGATAAAAGAAAACCTTTCTACATTATCACCAAGATTTCTAAAGATAGAAAAAAGAAAAATGAATTTTATCTGTTTATGAACAAGTAATTTCAAACAAATAAATAAAAGACATTAATTCCTTTTTTCAAATTTACTGTCCTTTTACCTAAAAATGTAGCATCATTTTACTTACAGAATATTTATGAACTTACATAGAAGAAATTGCTCAGTATTAATATTCTTTTTTATTTAAAAAATTGTTTATCGTTAAAAATATATTTATTAATAATTTTAATATTTTGTTATATTTTTATTATATTTCATTGCTGTGTACTATTAAAATTAAACTACACAAATACACGTAATAAAGCTTATTATTATCAAAAGCATATAGTAAAGCACACCTTTGTGGGAAAGAATGTTTTTTTTTCAGTTGTAAATTAAAAGGATAACATATGTGGATGTTTATTAATATAAAAAAAGTCAAAGCAAGATGAAAGGATGCAAAATTAGTAGTAGAAACTCATCTCTCGTCAACTTAAAAAGCATCATATACTTTCAAGTTAAAAACTTATTTGACATTAACCCAAAACTTCACCGAGATTGCATAGCTCATTCGACAGGGATGATAAGAGTTTGCCAATAGAGGCGTTAAATGATAAAAGAAAAAAAAATTTTTTTCAGGGTGCGCTAACCTGTAAGTATCGCGCAGGGATGCAGATCGAGCGGTCGTGGCGTTGTTATGAGTAGGAGTTGCTGGATTGCAGCGATGGAGAGTAGGGCAGGACGCTGCCTTGATACGGGCTCTCAGTGCCAGGTACTGCTCATAGAACCTGCGCAACATGCAGCCGTGCCATGCACACTTATACACTCAAATCGAGGGTTTGTGCCAATTTTTCAAACGCCCAGGTACATTTGATCATGAATTTTTATATCAATTTTTTCAAGGAGATATGACCATTTTTTCAGGTTAATCAATTATTAATGAATAAAGTACTTAAAGTTTTTAAAAATAAAATATTATTTTAAGTTTTTTAAAATATATATATTATTTTAAATCAGTGCTACAAATTATAAATAAATAATAAAAAAAATAATAGAAAATATCTCTTTGATTAAGATTTTAATTCATTAATAACGCATCATACCTCCCAAGAAATTTAAAATAAAAACAGATTAAAACTTATTATTTTATTAAAATGAACTTTTGTTTGATAAAAACGTTTTTAAATATTTGTTAAACCTTATTAAATTAAAAATTTGTTCGATTTTAATTTTGAAAGTTATTAGAAATAAATAAATTTAAGGGGAAGTGGGAGATATCAACATTACAGTTTTCACATTTTTCATTCTATTTTAAAGAAAATGATAGCATCTCTTTGCAGTGCCTTTACTGACATGAAACTGTAATATACTACAGTGAAGCACTATATTTTTACTAGAATTTTATGAGAAATGTGTCAAACTGCACTTTCAGTAACTGTACATAAAGCATATACCTCCTTACATCCCCTTAATGGAATTTTCATTTTTTTCGCGAATTGGGTGGTGATTTTCAGTGTTTTGTGCAAAATACATTGTCAAGCTTGTTTGCGAAAATCAAAACACACACTCTAAAACGTATTAAAGCTACAAGCTTTTATGTAGGATTAATCGATAGCAAGCAAATACGTGCACTTACTTCTCATCTGTTTCAAAACTGTGAGTTCTTCTAAGTACAACTTCTGGTTCTTCCGGAACTTTTGACGGAGAAATCGGCGTTTTAATGACAGGTTTTTCGCGTTCCTCAATTTCTATAAAAATATTATAAAGTTTAGTTAAATATAAAAATTATGATAAAAGTATAAAAAAGTTTAAAAAATATTTTTAATTGTAGTGCAATTTTTTTTATACATACTGTTGGGCAGTGAATTAGCAGCTTCCGTCTCCAGGCCCCGATTTCTGAAGGAACCTGAGCGCCGCCACGAGGGAATAGAACCCTCTTCATTGTTCTCAGTCTGTTGTTTCGGCGGTGTTATAGGTGCCTGATTAGGAACTTTATTAGTATCCGGTGACGGTTGTGGGCTATGCGAAACTGTTTCTTCACGATTGACCCTGTTCTTTTTTTCTGTAATTTCAAAGTATAAGCGTCAATCTCTTATTTTATAGTGAAATTGTTAATTATACACTAATAGATATATTCATGTAGTCATCAGCAGAGAAAGCATAAATTCATTTTTAATGAATTCCCACAAATATTTTTTTAAATATCTGCTAATGACTGAGAATAATAAAATATTTTATAATATGGCACAATACATATTATTCAACCGCAAACGCTTCAGGAAACCAAAAAAATCAACCAAAGTAAACAAAAAGAAAAAACGGAATATTAGCGACAAATTCTCAAAAACAAGTTGGCACAGAGCTCCAAGGAGGAGACGGAGAGCAAACTTACCGTCGTCGGTAAGACAAGTAGAGTTGTTTGATCGATTTGATTTATTAGATTGATCTGAACACGTAGAGGTGTGTGTATCTGAGCTAGTCTCAGATTCACTCTCACCCTCGCTCGCCTCAACGTCGGTATCAACTCCCTCTTCTAAATCCACGCAGCATATTTTAGGGAGAATTGCGATAAGAAAAGATTGTAGTAAAGTGTCGTTGTTAAATAGCAGAAGGCATTTTGTTGCAGGTAGAGGAAAAGAGGAAATGGAAAAGAGTTATTGAGCTTTTATAAAGTGAAAGCTTCAGTCTAAGCTTCAGAAAAGACTTTAAAGAGAAAACTTTTGCATCGTTATTACCTTTTATTCTTTTTCTTGATTTTAAATTAATTTTTAATTTTTAAAGGCATAAAAAAATATAAATATTACATTTTTAATAAAGTTCATTTAGTAACTTCAAAAAAAGAACAGTATAGAGCAATTAAGAAAGAGAATTGTCTAAATATTTTTAATTCTTCAGTTCAGAAGTATTATACTTTTAATAAAAGCAACAGTTCAAAATATTAAAATGCTACTTCATATCACATTCCAAAATGTCTATGGTTCATTTAATAACTTTTAAACAAATATTTATGCAGAAGTTATGTCCAAAGAGCTTAACTAAGAGAGTCGAGGGCAAGTTAAGTGAAAATGTCAACTCACCAACGTCACTGTTGGTCCCGACACTCGACTCCTCTTTATCGGATTGAATTTCTAGTTCAACTTTTTTAACTTTGTTTGGTGTTTCTTCCTCGTACGTTTCTGTTCCTTCTTGATCGATAACTAAATTTTCCTTATTGATTGATACGCTAAAAAATAAAATATAATGATTAAGTTTATCTTTTATGAAAATAAAGAATGAACGTCCTCTTAACACTTACCGCTTCTTTGGTATCGTTGGTTGTTTATTAATAATTTGTGGATGTTCTTTTAACATAACTTCCTGCTTCTTCTTCAGCTCCTCTAAGGCTTTCACAATATCAGGATCGGCTATGTCAAATGCAGTCTGGCCCTATAAAATGAATGAATAAATCAATTAAAATTTAAAAAAAGAATCAAACAAAAATCTTTTCTACAGTTCGAAATCACAAAAAGTAAACGGTTCAATTTCATATACAGTAAGTTACGTTTCCTTTACTTACAGCATAATTTTTAATATCCATATCACAGTAGTTCTCTACCAGAAGCCTACAAGCCTCAAGTTGGCCCCAATGAGCTGCTCCATGCAAGGGCGTCCATCCGTCATGGTCTCTCGCATTGACATCGCATCGAGCTTGCAGCAGGACGCTGAAAAAGATTTAAAGAATACTTTAGTAATACAATTTTACAATTTATTTATTTTTATTTAAAAATGCTTACATCATAACTGCGCTGTAGCCTTTCGCGGCGGCAACATGAAGCGCAGTGGCTCCGGATCTTGGATGCATTGCATCCTTTCCGGGTGCTCCACCCCTCCAAGCCCTGGCATCGCTTAACATCAACCTTTCTTCTTCACTCCTGGCTTGGTTGCAGTCGATACCTAAAATTGAAATAGCCATTAGTAAAAGTTCGACTTAAAGTTTACACTGTTTTCTCTAATAATCTATCTCAAAACGTATTATGGTACTTCTTTAATGTACAACGTTCACAAATAACTAACGATTTATTGGAAATATTTTTCTATAAACTGATTAAATTATCTTTCAATATAGAAAACTAATAAAATGCGAAACAATATTTCAGCCCAATATCGCTTTAACGACCTCAGCCCACGTAAAAGCAATAGTCGGCTTTGGCGCGCAGCACTCTTCAATAGCGCTTCTAAATTGGAAAAATGCGAAACAATGCAGCCAGAAATTCGTTAACGACCGATCGATTGATTCCTCATTAAGAGCGTCAAGTCCCGTTAATTATTCGAGCAAAAACAAAGCTGCACGTGCGTAAGCAAGCGCCGTTGCATAACGGTCGACGACAACAATGAAAAGAAGAGGCGGCCGTTCTATTCGATTAAGAGCGATTGAGAAAGCTTTCCTGCCCCGTCGGGGAGCTTTTTCTCCCAAGACTGACGGGGGGAGCAGCAGAGAGGCACTTGCCTGCCTTGTTGATGTGCTCCTGGAGCATCTCCTCCATCTCGTCGCTCTCGGCTATATCGAGGGCGAGCTCGCCGTCGTTGTTGACTGCCGCCAAGTTGCAGCCTTGCTCTATCAGGTATCTGAGGGACAGAAAGTAGAGGCAATTATTAATCGTGACGCTCGATGGCTGTAAGCTTAATCAGCTTTGTTTAGATCGCTTAACCGAAAGGCTTTTTATTTCTTTCGACAGAGCGCGACGTTTGTTTGTTGGGCAAGCTTGCGGATTTGTTGATCGTTTGAAAGTTGACATAACAATTGGCTGTTAGTTATAATTTTACATGTATATTACTAAAGTTACTGAAATATGTATTGACATATCCAGTGCACTAGTAAGATCTTCCTCTTCGAGAACATTTAGCATTTACTGTACATAGAGAAGTCTAGTAAATGACTCTAGTCTCGCTTCGTTTAATTAAATAGTCACTTAAATTGATTATTAAAATAATCTTGGAGTAGAAACTAAGAAAAGAAGACTGTATTGAATAAGTATTGCTAATTGAAAAAAGGTCTTTAATCATCCATTATTGCAGCGCTTAATATTATAATTGTAATTGCGGCAGCTAATTAGAATTATAATATGATAATTACAATTAATTATAATTATAAAGTTGTCTGCTGAACAAAAGAAGAAGCTTCTTAACCGATTAACTGGCAATGAATCGTGCACGTACATAAAAAATTCAATGGATATTAAATTTACACATTTTTAAAAAGCTTTGAAAATGTCTGAAGAAATTGGACAAAATTTAATGTGCGTTTAATTTTCATCCCGGAAAGAAAATTTGGTGTAATTTGCTAAATTTTATTTTTAACAAATTTTTGTATTAGCCGTATTTACGTTTACGGACTTCAGTTTTCAAAAACTTTCTGAAAAACAGAGAATAGTCTAATTATACGAAATTGTGTAAATTTGAAGCCACAAATAAAGTAAATAAAATTTTTTCCAAAACTGAATATCGAATCTAAAATTTTCATTTAACGTGCTTTTAATGATCTACCGGCGAACTTCAATACCCATACATCATTGCCTTAACTGCCAAGTAAATTACGACAGTTCCCCAGTAAATTTTCCCGCTTCAGTGAAACTGTTGTAAAGCCCACGCTCGATTTGCATCTATTTTAAAAAGCGCATAAACCTCCGTCGGAATAAAGCTTTAAAAACGCATATTTTTAGGTCGATCCGGAGATTCGCGCGACGCAGCGAAACACATTCTTAAAGCTGCGGACAACGGGGAACGAAGCAGCAGCTGCAATTGTGCAATCCGTCCGATTTGAGCAGCGGCGTTTCCGGCTCCTCTCGGACCTCGAAAGCCCACTGCCAAAAGTCTATTGTTCGGTGGTTTCTTCTCGATTCCGACGGAAACGGGCGCTGATAGGGGACTAAAGCTCGAGATACAGGCCAGGCATGAGTCACGAGGTGTATACTAACTTGGCGATAGATACGAAGCCGCAAGATGCGGTCGCGTGCAAAGGTGTCCAACCTTCGTTGTCGCCGCGGTTGATGTCGGCCCCCTGCTCCACCAGGAACTCCACCATGTCCAGGTCGTCGTCGATGCACGCCTGCAATTACAAAGACAGAATTTGTTTATTTATTGTGCGACACGCTGAGAAAATATTGAAACAGTGCGTTTCATTGTGACTGATATATTTAAGGAAGGGAATATAGGACTTCGGTGTTAGCTGTAGATATGCCTATATCAAAGTTTATACACTGGCATCATGTTTTTTTAATGTAAAAAAGTTGCTTTTTCCATTTAAATGTATTATTAAGTGCTAAATTATTTGGCCCGGTAATAAATCATACGAGTTTGAAAGTCAGCTTAATATCGCCGAATGAATTAAGATACAAAAATTAATCATTCAGTGTTGTCATGAATTTCTTGGTAAGCACGACGACATCGAAGAAATCGAGTATCAAAATGACGTACGGATAAACCGCCCAACTCATATTCTAATAATTTTTAAAGAAAATCGGGATTTGCAATGATTAAGCGTATATATGGAGAAGTGCGAATTGTTTTGAGATAAAGAAATAGAATTGTAACGTTTATTGCCTACGTTCCGCGATAACAACAATCGCGAGTACATTGTTCCTTCAAGGAGATATTAAAATATATGAGACTTAGTCAGCGGCAGGGGAAACTGATAAAAATAGTGCTCAATTATAAATTATCAGCTGCTCAGTTCGTAACTTTGCACAATGACGCCTATTTTACTGACCGTGTCAAACTACTTTTAATGAAGTTTCATTCAAGCGACGTGCATAAAGTAGGTAATATTGCCGTTGTATACTGTTCCGTAAGAAAATAAGTTGTTACAGAATATTACGTTTATAATTTTAACAATGAGTTTTGTAAAGTGAAAAATTTATTTTGAGCAATAGTTGGATAAGATTTGAACAAAACCGGGGATTATTTATTTTTAGCCAAACGTTTTGGAGAATTTTCTTAAAATAAACCATTTTTAGCGGAAACATTTTTAAGTTTCTATAAGTTTTGAATGATTCAACAGATTTAAGAGCCTATCTATTTTTAAAACATAGCGTTCATGCACCGAATTAAAAGAACTCTTCCATCGTTTCATGTACCTGTGAACAATTTCTTAATCTGTATAACATATCTTCCAATTCATAAAAAAAAAAAGGATGACACACATTTGCTGCATGTTTCGGAGTGGCAAATCGTCTAAAAAAATGTAGTTGATGCCAAGGAAAAGGTTGTTTGGAACAAACACAAATTAGTAACTAAGTTTACCAACTTGAAATTTTCTCAATATGTGTCTATAAGAAAGTTTCCATCGTAAAAGCAGTGTAAGCAGAATAAGTAGCTTGAACCAAAGTTTAAAATTTGTGAAACTGAGTTTTTTTACAAAAGTTTCTACAGTTAAAAAAATTAATGTTCTGTAGAAGCTACTTCAAAATTAATAAGAGTCAGTTGTATTTTTATTATAATGAATTATTATCCTGGATACAGATATTACTTAGATGCATTTAAATCTGACAATTTTGTCTGCTGAGAGAAGTTTGCAAGAATACATGAGGATATATAAAATATAAATGTTAAAAGATGTTTACGGTTGAACTCGAGCTAAAATTACCCTTGCCACAAATGCAGCGTGTAATTAACATTCTATAGGCTCTCAAGTAATTCATAATTAGCAGAAGTTGAAGTGATTTTCTAGTTTTCCTTTAGATAATACGCCGCCTATATGAACTACTTGAAACACTTTTAGAGAGCAGATTCAGAATCAAAGAAATCTCGTGTCAAACACGAAAACATTCCGCTTCCAGTACAGTTTCTCAATTTAACGTAGAAAAGTTTCGTAACGGCACCGCAGGGAGAAAGATCGAAAAAGCCTATCAAATCAAACTCCCAATTTTTTTTTTTACCCCCAAAAAATCTCTTCGCCATCGTATACGTATAGCCCATATCTCAGATCCGTCATCTTTCTTCTGACCATCTCTTACTCATCGTCGTTCGGACGAAGAACGGACGCACTTCGGCTCGATAAAAATAGTGCTCAATTATAAATTATCAGTTATCTCGTTACAGGCGCAGAGGCGCGCGAAGCCTCGTGTACGACAGGATACACGCGTGTCCAGCCAAAAAAAATAAACCGTACGTTACAGCACGTCGAAACACAGGGAGAGAAAGAGAGAGAGAGAGAGAGAAAGAGAGAGAAAGAGAGAGAAGGAGGGCCAAAGCGGAACGCGTACGACTACGCACAGTGGTCTGTGACTTGTAATAGAGGGCTATAAATAGCGAGCCGATGCCTGATGTATTTTCAACGTCTATTTTCGCGAATTCACAAACGGCCGACTCTCCTTCGCGGGCGCCTCTCTCGCTCCAGCCTCGTGGAGCCACGAACTCGCCTCTCTCTCTCTTTCTCTCTCTTTTTGTTTTCGGAGTCGGTGTATGATTGATTTGGAAGTTGGCCGAGGGTTACGACGCCGATGAGTCAGAGGAGTAGACGAGATATGGAGAATTTACGGGGTTCCCAGGGGGTGAAACTGGGTCTGGTATTAATAGCTTTTATTGAAATTTACATCCGATCGGGATACGCTTCGGTCGATGGAGTGCTGGTCCGCTTAGTGACGCGTATTGTATTCTTGAATTTTTTTTTTCGGCGATTGTGGACTCTTGCTTAAATAGTGTAAGAGTCGAGATAAATTAAGTTATTACTCGAGTTCATGACAAAAAGTAGCAGGTGCCAAGAATATTTAACTACTCGGAATTCGACATGTATATATTGTAGTGACAATAGGTAATGGCTCGGAACTTAAAAATGTCTGTTTATGATGGATTTTTTAAAACTTTTTACGATCCTAATTATGATTGTAGCGTTATTGTGCCAAAGTACTCGAATTATTCAACAAGTATTCAACAAGTGCAAAATATTCACATTTTCATTCAAGATTATGATCTTGTGACTTAATTTTCTAGTTATTTTACTACTCCACTGCGGATTATTTTCTTTAATACTAACGATTTGTATTACTTTATTTAAATATTTTTTGATAGATGTGCCTACGTAAAATGCAGACATCATAAGCATTAAAAATATAAAAGTCGGAAGCGTAAAAATCTAAATTTAATATGATGTTACTAGGCATGTACTTGAATGTCAAAAATAGACATTTTAGAAATTTCAGAAAAACAAATGAGAATCGCAGTTTAAGTTTAGAAATGCTTACAAATTTCCAAAATACTTTCTCGAAATAGCTAACGCCGAAACTTGCATAATTATTGTTTATACCCGATATTACGTGCTTGAACTTCAAATTTATTTTGAGAGTGAAAAAAATCTCTGTATTTATATTTATAGTTCCAGATATATTTTTGTAATGAAACTTGCAAGCAAGGCAGAGAATCCATCCGACGCCAATAACTCTAAACACAAATTATCCTAAAAATACGGGAAGCTTCAGCAATTTCTCATAAACACAGAGTAAGTTGCAATGCAGTCCGGCAACAATTAGAAATCATCCTTCCATCTCATCAATTGGCAAACGAGTTCTCCACCTACAGTGCGCTCGCCGTCTCGGCGCACCTAAAACGAGCTCTTTGATCTTCCTCTCTCTCTCTCTCTCCCCGAACCATCAAATCAAAATCACACCCACTCGCGAGAAAACTCGTGGAAACTTCTCTCCGAACTCCGTTTAAAAGCTTATTTACCTCGCTCGAAAAATCATCAGCTAACCGCGGAGGCGCGCTCGCCTAAGCAGCCAAGATAGAATCGGCTGGCATGAATGGGGTAGAGAGGAAGACACAACGCGATATTTAGAACGGGCTTTTATATAATACGCGGCGAGTTTTCCCGCTGTTTGTGAAAATCGCCGGTAGCTAGAAGATGAAGAGGACGAGCGATGAGGATCCGCTGCCAATTGGCAGAGAGAGCAATATCGCCTGTCGCTCGAGAGGCGACGGCAACGGCACGACACGCCTTGACCGACGCGACTTGACCAAATGTCAGAAAGGAAAAAAATGCAAGGGCCAGAGTGGCTATTCGTCAAGATCCTCGTTTCTTCTCTAGCCAAAGCTCGCCGAGGTCTGCGCTCCGAGAAAAGATGAGATCCTCTTGAGAGAAACGGAATTTTCTTGTAGTAGGACTTTAGTTAAAAATTTTTGTTGGAATATTCACTGGATAGTTTAAATCTTAAGTTTTTTAAGCTGCGTACAAATTCAACTTATTTGTTATTAGAAAATTTTAATTTGAATAGCAGAAAAAATAGTCATTATGATTTGAAAAAGCATTAAATTACAGTGAATTACAAATCATCAATATATATAGAGAAGATAAATCAGCAATTAAATCACTGTTTGATAAATAATCTTCATTATCTTTTGAATGATGAGCAATTGAAAAGTAGACACATTTGTTTCAGAGAAGTACTACATTTGACTGAGTACTTTTGTCACAGCTACTGTCGGAACAATACGTGATGAGCTCAAATTTATTCTGTAAACAAAGTAGATGCATGCGTCTACAGAATTCATGTCCTTGGTTTAGTTTTCACAGAAGATAGAATAAAGATGAATCGAGTTAAAAAGGATTACTTAACCAATGAAAAATTTCTCACATTTACACTGATTTTAGAAAAAGATAACAAATCATGAATTAAGATCATGAATTTAAGAGAGGTTATATACTGTAATAGTGTACACATATCATCATTGAAAAAATAAGCAATTTGAAATACACTTTTCTGTATAATCAGTATGCAACCATTGAAAATATTCAAAATTAATTTAAATATTTTAAATAGTATATTATAGAATATTTTTCAATAGAAAAATTTTTAAAAATATGTAAAATATTTGTTTGAATGTGCATAAGAGTCTAAAAATAATAAATATTTAAAGGATGTTATTTTCGTGGATGTGGATTACATTGTAAAAGCAATTAAAATAACAACAAGAAATCTTACCTGGTGCAAGGCAGTAAGGCCATCGACATTTCCAGTATTAATATCTGCCCCTTTCTGAAGCAACCTAATAACTTCATCCTTATCTCCAGCTGCACAAGCTGCCAAAAAGACGCAATCAGCTGAAAATTTGATTTTTCTGGACACCTGCTTAGGATGAGGTGGCTCTTTATTAGTCTCTGACTGCTCCCATCTTTTCAGCTGTTCTGCTCTCTTGAACAGAGCTGAACTAGATCTGTTTTCCAGCGACATTGCACTTTTTTGTATCTTTCAGTAATCAAACAAATCAGTTGGGCCAAATACAGCCTTTATGTTTATCACTTAAACCACCTTGAAAGATTTCCCCTTGGGCTCTCCACCACCTAAGCCTAAAGATTTGTTTTAGTTAGTAAATAAGAAAATTGTAAATTTTATTGGGTGTACCTCTTTTTGTATGAAAACATAAAATAAATTATACAGCAAAAATTTTAATTAAGGAAAATAATTAGTATAACCAGTATTTTATGTTTCTTTTACAATATTTAAAAAAAAAAGTTATGACTGCATTAAAAAAAAACATGATAATAGCATTAGAGGATATCCATAAAATTCTAAGAAAAATGACAACTTTACACTAGTCAATAGATAATGATAACTCACTAATATCTCACTTTTATTTGAAATGCACTTGCAACAATCCATAATTTTTAGTTCAATCAAAAATCATTTATCACTAATTTAAATTCTTCAAAATTCATTCATTATTTGTATCAATGATATTTAGTTTACCAAAAAAATTTGTAAGAAATAAAAAACATTTTAAAAAACTGTGTTTGGATTGATAAAAATTAAATGTTTATATTGACTGCTACTCAGAAATTTAACACAGATAATCAATTGTTTTATGGAAACAAATGAATTCTTAGGTATAAATTTAGATATACTTTTAGAGAATTTTAAATCTAAAGAAAAAATTAGAGATATCATTATGTGTAATTTTACATTAACTTAAACTTTTCACAATAAAACTAAACATTTTTTTAAAATAAATAATTATTTAAATTTAAAGAGTGAGTAATAGCTGAGTTATGGTAGCTATTGTTATATTAAGTTGGCTTGTGTATTCATATGTTTAACAATTAGCAATGCAACAAAACTTAAATCAACAAGACAAAAATCACTTAGTAATCACAATATTATTAAGTAAATTTAGTGGGATTCTCACTGGATGAAACCCTCCAATGCTTTACCGAACGAGTAAGTTGAGAATTAGCAGTTTTTGGCTCTTAGCCAATTTATAAAAATCATAGGTTTTTTATAGTTTTTTGGAGACTGCATTTAAGAGCTATTGTTTGAAATTCAAAATGTGATTGGAATGAAAAATGTTTAAAAGCAGTGGTAAAATAAATGAGCATTGACTAAAAGGAAATGGATATATTTTTATGAATTTTGAAAACAGGATTATTTTGAGATATGCATATCCTAATGGTTTACAACAGTAAACAACTGTACAGTAAACAGCTATAAAACTTATTTACAGATAAAACTTATTTGAAGAATGCTTCAGCATTGAAAGGAGTTTCTTTATTTCCCTAATATCTTACTATAAAAAGAATCAATGGATCAAATCCATTAACATGAACTGATCTACTTTACCACTGACATTCTTTCACCATAAATTATCAAATCCACACATACAAAGTCTGTCTTCCAAAACTGATTTTAACAAGTACAAATACAAGCACTGCAGATACTCCTTATCTCGAAAACTAGTCTGAATCACAAAACCTTTCTTCGTTTCCCAGTGTCTCCAGCTATATTGCACTCCCAAACCCATGGGTTGATCAGACACAGGTTACGAATCTCCACCCACAGATCAGCAAGCCAAAAGGACTGCTCGGAAGAGGTACACCCTGGAGAGCAAAGCTCTGCACAAACCTGAGGAGAGAGGAGGCTCGACCTGGCGGCGCTCCGCCGGCGCAGCGCAGCGATCCGCTGAAACTCCGTCTGCTGGTTCGCCTGGCGCTCGTCCTCGCGGTGCAAGTGCTGCTGCTGCTGCTGCTGCTTGAGAACCCGAGCCTTCTGACCGTTGGCTGCCCCCATATATAAACCGGCGCTGCTCCGCTGGCAGTGAGTCTGCTGAACGTCGACGTCGTCGTCTGGACTAGCCAGGCCAGCCAGCGCTCGCTCGCTGCTTCCTCCTCGCGCGCACACACACACACACAGAGGCGCGCGCGCTCGGAGAATATTATACAGGGGAGCGGTCGACTCTCTCTGGGCGCGCGCGCGACGTTCTTCTCTCTTTCCACTGCTGCTCTGCCTCTATAGTCTCTCGCTCGCCCGGAGCTACTACTACTGGCCGAAGAGGACGGCGGCGGCGATCTCCTCTACGCCAGGCTGACTCTCTTAATATGCGACACGGCTAGATTCGCGTGCTCTTGGCTATTCTTGGACCCCCGTCTCGGCGCTCGCTCGTTCGCTCTCGCTCTCTCTCTCTCACTCTTCTTCTGGACTCGCGCTGCGTGCGTGTGTGTTGCTGCTGGCTGTTGCTCTACACACATGCACGCACGCTATCGTTAATTTCGCTCTCTTTCTCGCTCGCTGCTGCAGCCGAGCGATGCCTCATGACTATTGTTTTTTCGTAGCGAGACGACGACCGAGGCCTCGTTGCATATGGCTCTCCCCCGTCCTTCTTTTCCGCTTTTCTTCTTACGGGCGTACGCGTATAACGCGCTTTTGCCTGTGTGCAGCGCGCCTGTAGAGTGTAGAGTTTTTTGCGCCGCTGTGTGCGAAGGCGCCCCGTGCGCGCGTTTTCGCGATGAGTCCGAGCGTGACTGTGTGTATATAATTACACTGGTGTGGGTTTTTAATTCTATTTATTGGCGTGTGAGCGCGCACTGCTGGCTGTTGGCTGGCACGTCGTCGTCGTCGTCTGAGTGGATGTGGACGTTTCTACTCGAGCCGCGCGGCAGGCGAGTCCACATCGAGTCGCGCCAAGTGATAAAGTCGCTTTTTCATTCGCGTTCGAAACGCCGAGCCTTGTTAAGGCTCACTCGCAGAGTGGACGATCATCGAATTTTCATTTCGGTCTTTTTTCCTCTACTTCCATTTAAAATTTTAGTTTTTTTTAATGTATTTCAGCCACTTCTGAAGGATAAACGAAAATTTAATTAAATAACTTTTCTCATTTTTAGTCGCGCGTATTAATTATCGTAAAATTACAAATTTTTTATTGGAATAAGATTTAGTTTCTTTTATAAAGAATTTTTTATAATTGATTTTTTTAATAAGTTTTTATAGCTTTAGGTAAGTCTTTATAACTAACACTTATGTTATTAAAAAAATATTTATATTCTCAAGTTAAAAAGTATGAAGGAAAAACAGTAAATTGACTCCAAAAGCTTTAACGACTTTCATTTGCGGTATGAATTTCTTAAAAATGATCATTTATAATTTTTGAATTTTTAATGATTTTATAGAGTCTACGATAGGTTTTACGAGTAGGCTGCGATTAAAATTTATCATCTAATTATTTTTATACTTAAAGATTCCAATATTTAAGATTTCTGTCAGCTAAAAGAAGTATCAAATAATGTGTAATGAATTTTTTTAAAAGGCTTGATTATGACAGACTAAAAGTCTAAAAATATTCATTTTGACAGGAAAAATAATCTTGGGTCGTTAACCGACTTCAGAAGGTACATACTTTTAACGTTCTAGCAGGTTGTATTTGAAGCTTCGATTTAAATATTTATGTTAACGTTACGTTAATTCGTGTTCGCGTCATTATTAAATAAATATAACTTTTTTTTTTAAAAAAAAGTTAGGAAAAGTGTTAATTTTAAGAAAAAAATTTTTTATTTTCTCGTTACAAATAATAATGATAACTTTTAAATTTTAGTCTACAGTATACTTTTCTAAATAAGTCAGTGCAAATATGCAATACAAAAAATCGGGAATTTTAAAATTCCAGATTTTTTTGTGAATGCTTTATAATATACGTAGAAAAATTTGTTTTCGTGCAGAATGCAGACGTAAACAAAGCTTTTGACCTCACTTAAAATCTAATGCAATGTCGGAAGTCAAAAAATAGGAAGGCAATGAGCTAAAAAGTATAAAATTTCAGTGTTAAGGTTTTTGAATCAAGAGCTGTATTAAAACTTCTTTTATTTGTTAAACAAATTTAGAAAAAATATAAATGTTTCGTCGTATATATTTTATAAACTTAAATCAAGATGAATTACGTAGCTGTAATTTTAACGACAGTTTTTGTAAAAAAATATTTAAACTTTTATTTAAACTTTTTATATCTAAAAAATATATCATAACTTTTAAATTTAATACTAATTTTTATTTGCTGAAATAAAATCAAAATTTTCGAAAAATATATGAATCAAAACTTCAAACACATATATAAGACACCTAACTCAATATATCTGTATATAATTTTGAGCGATGCAAGATGGTGTACAAAAAATATATACGATTCTTTATGTACTGTGTAAAATTTTATATATGAGTTAATTTTTGAATTCTAAAATTTCAACAGACATAAAATTATTTGTTTATTTAGTAAATTATGTAACTAAACTTGTCTATTATATTCAAAAAATATAAGGGTCACCTGCACTAATTTCTCAATACGCATTGCGTAATAACGGATTGGTTTTGTAATTGGTCAATTCCTTTTCTTTGACTAATCAAATTGGTATCATCGGAATTGAATGTTAAAAGTGTTTTATGCAAGCATAAAGCTTAAATTTTAAGTTGTACTAGATAAAAAATTTGTTTTTCTCAATTTTATTCAAATTTTTTTTAATACTTATACGACGATAGTTTCATTTGAAATCTTAATTTTAAATTACTTCAGCTGTATTAGAATAAAGAAACAAGGAAAATTTAATACATGAGAACATTTCTACATTGTTTTTTAGTACTTTGCGTCTGATTTCGCATTCCCTGAAAATACTGTGCAAATTTATAAAAATTGGCAATTCAAAACAACCAAAATAAATTCTCAATTCACGTCAGATATTTCTAAAAAAAGGCCTGTAGCAATAGCATACATAATTTTTTTCAAAATTCAAGTCAAAGCTAACTATTTGCAGAATTTTCGATATCAGAGGTTACGTATCGCCAAATGAAAAAAACACCTAGCCAATCAGACGTTTACATTCTCAACAATATAGTATTGCCTCGAGTGGAGGGGGGCAAAACCGACAAATTTAACCTCTCAAGTCTCGACGATGGATGAGTTGATTATACATTAAGTAGCAAATAAAGCGTTGACTTATAGTGCGTCTACTGCTGCTCAATTTGCATGAATTTCAATTTGAAGCCACATGCAATTTCTGCAGAATTGAACCGCGTAAGGTAGATCAACGCGTGGGTAAAATTTTGGCGCGGAGAGGACTTCACAAAGTTTTACGCTCGTATTATACACAGCGTGCACCCACAGGGATTGCTCAAGGTTATGTTCAACAATGGCTGGCTGAGCAATTGCCGCCGCGAAACGCTCCGTGTATATACTTGCAACATGCCTTTGCGTTTCTCGAGAAAATAGGCTGAGGAAGAGTGAGAAAAGCCACCGGTGAGTCCGCTTGTAAAATCATCCGCGCCTTTTCCGCGTGCTTTGGGGAACACCAGTACTTTGCTTGAGACGCGATGGTGCCGGCTTTGAATAACCTACAAATCTGCTTAGCGTGTTTTTGAACGCAGAGATTTCTTTTATATAGTGTATTTTTTCAAGATTTTTTTATTGTTTTTTGTTACTATTCAGTTTTTTTATTACGTAATATTGGAGTGAAAATTACAAGAGTATTTTAAATGATTTTCTTGTTTTACTTTGCCTAGTTGTGCAGTAATCAGTGAAATATTAGCAATTGAATTATCAGAAATTTCATGTTCATTTGCAGATACAAAAAATGGAGTCAACAAATAATGAAACAAGTAATAATGTTGAAAAGGACCAAATTGATGGATCAGAAAACACAAATCAAGAAGCAATCCAGGAAAATGCAAAAAAACAAAATGCAGAGGCTAATGAAATTACTAATGATGTATCCGAAACATCCATTAAAGAGAAAACAAATTCTGAAGTAAAAGAATCTGAAATTTCGAAAGATACTATGGAAATAGCAGATTCAGAAGAAAATAGCAGGGTAGAAAATGTAGCTAAAATTATTGAAGAGGATACAGCAATGGAAGTAGATGAACATGAAAGCATAAAGGTAAATGAAACAAAGCAAGCAAATCCTAATAAAAAAGATTTAGAGAAGGCTAAGGAGGTCACTAGTAGTGATACAAATGAAAATGAAAAAGAAAAAGAAATTAATGATAAAGGAGAACCTCAGGCAGATAAAGAAACAAGTAGTCAGAAAGAAATAGAGTCTACAGCAAGTGAAAAAGAGAAAGAGAAAAATGAAGATGAGAGTATTAAAAACAATAGTAGTAAGGATAAAGATTCAAAAATAACTACACAAGATGATAGTACATAAAGTCTTTAGAAGAACAATCATTAGAACAACAAGTAGAGTGTGTTGATGTGGATGTGGAGAGTGATAATAGTAAAAAATCTGTAAATGAAAAAAATGATGAGTTAGAAAACACAGAATTTGTTCAATTTAATCAAAATAAGGATGATTCTCAGCTAGAAA